>RXPK01001231.1:0-67716 GCA_004143645.1 Protaetia brevitarsis | reverse complement strand
ATGTTTTTTTTTTGTTTAAATTTTAGTTAAAGAGTTAATTGTATATAAGATTTAATTTAGTGTTTTTTTTTAAATTAATTTCACTCTTTCACTTTTATTTGCTCATGTTGTTAGCGCCTTTTCTATTTGAGTTTGTCGGTGATTTGTGCGGTTGCGTTGTACGCAGCGGTAGATTGTATCAGGCAGTTCCTTGGTAGACGCTAGCGTGAGTACATGTATTTTTAAATTTTTTGCAGCCATTTTGTATTGCATTTTTATATCGTAATTTGATTCGCGTCATTTGTTTTATTCTTGTCCATCAAGGAATTCGCTTTATAATAATTGTTATTATATTGATGTGTGCACATTATAGATATAAGATCATTTATTATTTCAATGCAGGAAGATATGTTTTAGTTGTAATTCTCTTATTATATTTTAAAGAATTAATTTTTCCGATTTTCTAATTTACTGTTTCGTTTTTAATTATCAATCACCTCGGGTTGGGTGAATAGAAGCTTTGTGCTTGCATTTAGTTTTTCATTCTTGTTTTTTTTTTCTACAATTTGTCCACGCTTAATTTTGTTTGTGTTATTTTGAAACCACGTGGATTGATATTGGTATAATTGGATTATCTTCCTGGACAACTAAATCTTTTGCTTTGATTTAGCAAATAGCATTGTCCTATTGTAATTTAGAATCACGTGCAGTTTTTAAATTTAGGCCAGAACCCTCTATTCACGGTTTTTTCTTTTCTGCAAATTTGTAATTAACTTTTTTTTTATAATAAATTTTGATTGTTAATTAACATCGTTGAGCTAAAATTCTGCTCTTTTATTTCAACTTAAATCTTTTCAATTTTGGGGTAATTAAGAAAGTCAGATTTCTTTCACCCACAATTTACTTTTTGTGATTAGATTTAAGTTTTAATTCGCGAGGGTAACTCTGAGGTTAATTGTTCTTTTGCGCCCTTTTAAAAATTTTATCCGTTGAGCTAGCTAATTTAATTAATTTTCATTTCTAAAATTCATTTTGTTTCTTTTTTAATTCAATCGATACACAGCAATACGTCTATTTCGTTTGCCGTGACTAGTCAACAGACCTGCTATCATTTTGACAGTTTTTTTCTGTCTCTACTCAGGTAATCAGGGAAATTATTTAATTACAGTAGGAACGTTTCAATTGTCATGGTATCCAGAAATCCATACTTAGAATAGGTAGCCTCGTGTAGTATTTTTAAGTGGGGCACGAAGTTTAGAATAAATTGTAATTATTGAGTTTTAGTAAACTCAAGCCACTGTTCCTTTAGCAATTCTTTTGCTTGTCTCTCTCCTGGAGAATTTTGCTTCCAGTCCCTGGACTCATTGCGTATTCATTTTTTGATGAGCAGTTTTAATTTTCGATTTGATAATGCCAAAGAGTTAGCTCCAAAGAGTGTCCTTGGCGAACATCGCTTAGCCAAATCCTTTGCCGCCTCATTTCTCGTCACATCCGAATGGCTAAAAACTCAGGTCAATGTAAATTTCCTTCGTGTGCTCACCTCATTCGGGGCGCTTATGTAGTCCTAAATCGGCTTAAAGTCAACATTTGCGGAAATGATCCTTTTAAATGATGGTTGGCTGTCAAAGACGGTAGCGCTGTTTTTATCTAACTTCATTCATTTTGCTATTTTTCTGGATACATTTAGGTAGATCAAATTGTAAAGCCATATTGACGTGAGCTTTTAATGCTATGCTTTATACTTTTTTTCTGTATATGGAGCCATCAATTTGTCTTGTCTTTCTCCTTTCATTTTTGTATTTATTAATCCTCTTACTATGCTTTCTTTAACTTTACACATCTGATAACGTATTTTTTTTATTGCGCTTGATCCATGTAGCAACAGTATCTGCCCCACTTCCGTTTATTTTCACTTCAAAATCTGTTTACGAATATTTTCCGCCCATATTACGCCAAGCATTCGGAACAATTGCGTTTATAATACTCTGTCCAGTACAGTCCATAATTCAAGCAGACACTTTCAACTCGATTCAACAGCAGTAACAAATCTCATCGCCCAACACCGAACGGCAAATCTTCTCCTACATAAATTCGTCACCAGCTACTACTACACTCCACGTGGCAGCATGCATTTTCACACATGAGCGGAACCGAACGCTGTATTCCCAGATATAAATTATGAACGCCATCATTACCACTTACGCGGATCTAGCGTGTGTGTACATACACGGTAAGCAGAGTTTATACGTCGGTAACCGCCACTGCGCGCAGATACCATCTCGTATAGCGATTCGTTCCAGTTAACAGCTTGCGCGTATACTTACTTACACATAGACAGCCGTGCCTGATTCTATGTACGATGGTATAGAGCCCCCAGTCGAACGTTCCACCATTACTAATAACTAGTACTTGATACATGGCGTGTAATGCTGTCGAAGTACCGCGACAAATTTAGCGTGAGAGAGCAGTTTAAGCTGTTATGCGATTCAGTCGCCAAGCATTGCCGGAAATGTTGCGAAATCTACTAAATGTTCATCGTTTTGCAGGATTTGTATGTAATCTCTTAATTCGCTGAGCCAGTGATGTTCCTACCAAAATTTTGTTAAGAATTTTTGATAACTCTCCTTGGAATATATGATTAAAATAATATTTAACATATATGTTACAATAATATTCATTGGCATAACCAGAAGGAGGCAGGGAGAAGCCACGGCCTTCTCCTCTCAAGTCTCTGAAATAATTGCTCTCTTTTTGTACTTCGATTGCCGGGAAGACGAACTAAACCTTTAACTTCTAATATTTTGCAAAAAATCGATAATAAATTGGATAGATCAAGTATATATATTGTAACGCTACAGAGTAGCATACAGCCCGGTATAAAAAAATCAATTAAAAAAATATATAATAGCTAGTTACCCCTCTTATTATCTCAGTACGTGTGGAGCAGGCATGCAAGACTATTGCCAAAAATGTCCTCTCCTTCAATTTGTACGTTAATGACCAGTTTCGAAGTGTCGTAGGCACGATAGTGTTGTACCTCGATAGTGATCAATCTCTCATGTGTAATGAAAACATTTAAGTGTGAATAAAAGTGGATTTATTTTGTACAAAAGTTCGAAATGTGAACCTGTGTAAAATCAGACATAAATCTAAAGATATTATTATCTCAGGTAACTTACGTGAGTCACTTAATTAACAACAATTACGTTTTCACCAGTAATTCCACTTTTTGCAATATAAATTCATTATCAAGAACGTGAATACGTTTACATTAAAATAAATTAAATTTCAAAATTCCCGCGTTCTCTGAATGTTCAAACAGAGTTATCGTGTGAATCAGAATGGCCAACCTTGATGGTAAAAGTTACTCTAGCCGAAAAGGTTGCGGCACCTTTGTCGCATACTGTAAAGGGTATTAGCTTGATTGTCGGCATATATACCTTTCTTGGATACTTTACTTCAACCATCGATTGATTTCGCGGGGGTTCACATGATATCGAGGGCATCATGATATAAGGACGTAAGAATATTTTCAGGGTTTAGATTTATACGCTCAATTAATACTATCTGTTTTATGATATAATAATTTGAATTTCTGTAAAATCCACTTTTTATTTAGTGTGATCCCGATGATCGATATAATTTGCGAATACTTAATGTGTTCTACATTTAATTACACAGCCGTGCTGTTACCCTATTAAAAAAATGATTTAGAAATGTATTCTTGTATAATTATTTGAAGAAATAGATTTACTGAAGCCGTTACTTCCTCTATAAAAAAAAAAGAATTTCTTAATATAGATATATGTATAAAATAACACTACGTTACAAATTAAAAAAAAAATTAAGTACCCACTTAAATTTTTCCTGTTTATTTATTTATACAAATCGCTTAATAAGAACACCTATGTACTTTTTTTCTATCACGTACTGTTTTTTGGGTACGATAACTAATATTTATTGGTAAAAAACTTAAAAATATACACTTGCATTATTTAATTATCAATAATTCGATTAAGTTAACGACAAAAAATTAAAACTAACGACAAAACTTATTTTGTTTTGTTAATTAGTTCCAAGCCTGGTGAAACGCGAGGGGAAGGTTGCCGGTGCTTCCCAATACGTATCTATCATGAAAAAACTGAAAAGTCGTGAATATCTCCAAAACCTTTGGAGATAGACGCAATGACACCCGTATAAAATCGAAAGAAAATCAAATTTTACATCCATTTATGTAAAAAAATCATGCTATACCATTCAATTTAAAAAAATCAAGTTATCCATGATTTTAGAGTCCGAAAATTACAGAGCCCTATTTAATAATTCCGTAATGTAAACGCAACAATTTTAAAATAAAAGACGTGTGCTGTTTCATGATTAAGCGAAAACTGAAAACCGCATTTTTCTAACTTTCGTATTTCCGGAGACATTGCAAATGTCATTTTTTTCGAAAAAACGTAATGTAATTCGGAAACGGTACAACTTAGTCCCAATGTATGCCTAACGTATTGTTATTTAAATTTAACAAGGAATTCAAAAATACAGTAATATACAGGGTGTTCCATTTAAAATAATAAAGTATCTACTTCCGGTACAACCGGAAGTCCGCCATTACTGAAACTAATTTTAAAATGTGTAGAATATGATTCGAGCCAACATTTATTTGGAACATTTTTCCAAAAAAAGCAATAATAAATCGGCTATGAACCGTTGCATCTTAGGCTGGACACCCGGTATGTATATCAGGTAGAATATTTCAATCTGTCACTACGAGCACGAAGTGACATGTAAATATGCATATTGTATCTATGAGGGGATAAAATGTGAACTCTACCCCCATTGAAATTCCCAAGATTTTGTGCCAGAATCGGCATAGCCTATCTAATGCCATCAGTGTGTACTTCAAAAACAAGACGTGATAGAAACAAAAAACATCCACTGCTTACATATTGTAACTAATTCAAAACCATAATAGTAATCAATTTTTCAGGTACGAAAATCGTGTCACGCAGTGTAATCTATCAGACATAAATGCCAACTTGTAATTTGTCTTAAAAAAGTCTTGAAAATATGGAAAAATCTTACTTGGAAGAAAGTTGTTACCCTTATTAAAAAAAAATATATTTCTTAATGTTTTATTACTATTGCTTTTGATGATGCCACAAATCGAATTACTGTATAAAACATGGATTAGACTTTTTGACTTTAAAACTTTAAGAATTAAGATGCTTCGACTTAATAGTAATCTTAAAAATATGAACAAGAGAAAGCCTTTTTTAAATCTATTATTATAAAAAAGTGAATAAAATAAACAAAAAATAAATGATTGCCAATATACATATATAACGACCCCAGGTAAACTATACAACTAAAGTTAATGATAAGAAAAAAAAATTCGAACAGTAGATTGGAATAAAATTTCGACATAAAGAAAACAATTAAAAATCAGAATTATTACATTAAATCCTTTGACGGAAATTACAAAGGTCTAATTCTGGGAATGTAAATCGCTGCGCAAGTCGAAAAGGTTGCGGCCTCTTTGTCGTGCACCGAAAGGGCTTTCCAAACGACAGTTTACTCCGTTCAACTCATAAATTTGGAATTGATTGTACATAATTTAGAGAAACTCATTGGAAGGAAGCAGATCATTTAGCACCTTAAGAAATGTCCAGACATTGTAAAGATCTACAGTGGAACAAAATCGTTTAAATTGAGTATGTTCAATGAGTGTGCATAAATATGGTGCGTTTTGGGAAAAAGAATAAGAATAAGAATTATAGAAGCATTTTCTGGAAATCTTAGGCTATTAATGTTAAAAATAAAGTATGTGTTTATTAAATTAATGGCTTTTCAATTCTTTCAACCGCCACCTTCAGTCATAAAAAAGCTACCAAAACGTCAACTCTAATTGAACCCTTTCTCGCTTGACCAAATTCTGGCTATGTTAACGGTAATGTTATTTGATTTTTTATTTAATCCTGTGTTAGTTATAATAAAGCACATCACCTGAAGTTATTTATTGTAGCTTGTGCTACCATATACAGGGTATTCCACGTAACTGGTTCATTAAAAGTTTATGATGTTCTATTATTTACTAATATTTGAGAATTTGGCACCAGTATCTGTTCGATTGGAACTGTAAATGCAAAATATCTTAACCAAAATATCACTTCCGGTTGACCGGAAATGGATGTCAACTTTGTTATTTTAAATAGAGAGATCTAATTTTTTATTAATTTTTGGATTCTACAACTATAAATACGTCAGTTTTCATTAGCTATTCCTATAGCTACATTGTCCGTTTTGAGTTATTTAAGTTTTTCTTTTTTTTAGTCAAATCATTGCATCATTGAGAAATTAATATCTCGGTTAATACTGCAAGTAGAGACTCCAAATTTGCTATGTTATGAATGTAGATATTACTCTAAGAAACGGTAAGCACACTTTACATTCTAACATACAGGGTGTTCAAAACTGAGGAACAAAGTGACATATTTTCAAATGCAGAAAACTCAATTTTTTTAAATAGAACACCCTGTATTTAATTCGGAATGAGGAAGTAAATATCATCCCCTCTCACTTTATATGAGCATTCCCTATACCTATCTTTAATAGATTTTTAGATATGAGCGACTCTTTGTTAAACAGACTAAGTAGCCCTATGTTTAAATGTTTGTAGCTGGCTCTGAAATGGATTTACGTCAAATTCATGTATTATTTCTGAATAACCATACAAGAATGTCTGTTTGAATAGTCATTTATATTAATATTGCGTTGTACGAAAGTGTAATTACAATGATATACATAAACACTTTTGGTTAGTCAATGAATTTGACATTAATCCCATTCAGAGCCAACTACAAACGCAAGATAGGGCTACTTAGTCTGTTTAACAAAAGTCGTTCATATCTCAAATCTATTAAAGATAGATATAGGGAATGCTGGATATAAGTGATAGGGATAAATTTACTTTTTAATTCCGAATTAAAATACAGGGGTTCTATTTAAAAAAAATGAGTTTTCTGCACTTGAAAATATGTCACTTTGTTCCTCAGTTTTGAACACCCTGTATGTTAGAATGTAAAGTGTGCTTACCCTTTCTTAGAGTTATATCTACATTCATAACATAGCAAATTTGGAGTCTCTACTTGCAGTATTAACCGAGATATTAATTTCTCAAAGCTGCAATGATTATCATTAAAAAAAAAGAAAAACTTAAATAACTCAAAAACGGCAACATGTAGCTATAGGAACAGCTAATGAAAACTGACGTATTTATAGTTGTAGAATCCAAAAATGAATAAAAAATTATATCATTCTATTTAAATAACAAAGTTGACATCCATTTCCGGTCAACCGGAAGTGATATTTTGGTTAAGGTATTTTACATTTATAGTTCCAATCGAACAGATACTGGTGCCAAAATCTTAAATATAAATAAATAATAGAACATCATAAACTTTTAATGAACCAGTTACGTGGAATACCCTGTATATCTTTGCCCCCTAATAATCATGGATCATGTAATAATGCATTTTACAACCATTTTCAGACTGCTGCAAACGAAACAAAGAAAAAAATTCGAGCTTGTTTGCGTTATTGCAGTCAAAATTGAAAAAAAAAAACGAATCTTCATCCAGCGTCGTGTGCATCCACTCTCGGCAAAAGCACAAAAAAGATATAATAAAATTTGTGTTTTAATATTTAGGATGTTTAAATTATTAAATAATGCTATAAAAATGTAAAATAAACATATATCTTATACAGTTTTGCCCAAAATAAAATAACCGGCACAATTTAGTAATATTAAACAAAACAATAAAATTTCCGACTTGCACCCCATTGCACAAATACCCACACACACCCAACCATCTGGAATTAGCGTGCAGTTACGTTGCGTTTGGTGGCGACATGTCCTGACCAATCCTAACCGCAACGGCATAACCTATCGGATATATTCCGCTAGAAACGTCAGTATTATAACGCGGAATCCCGGAATTGATATTATTAACACCGGAACGTCTCCACAACGACCAATGCCTGACATATCTGAGGTTGCAGCTCCTAGTCCAGAACCTCTTCTGTCGACGCGCGCGGCATTTAGAACGTAGCCCGCTCCGCCATCTACACGTGCATTCTCGAATTCACCGCATATTATCTCGTGTGTTGCAGCCACACACACACAGACACTCTGGTGCATTTCGCTATACCTATATTACGTATTTCATATTATCATATAGATTGCAATTGCGGATTTGCATACATAATTGAGTTCGGATCTCTGTAGTTTTGATATTTAGCGCCCTCTACTTATAATAATTAGATGTATAATAGTGGTATAATGTGTCGGATCTGCAGGCAATATATGTATGAAAAGTATATACCTATATGTATAAAAAGAACGGTTGATGTTGTCTTAACATACTAAGTCAAGTTTATAATGATTGAAAGAATATTGGAAATGCAAGACAGATCATTTCATCAATGTATTCTCAGACTGATTGAGACAATTGAAAGGTACTCTAAGTGTAATGATGAACAATTCATGCTATGTGCATTTTATACGGCATAATACATTGTGTTTGTATCATCCACGATTTTATGTAAGGTTTTTAATATATGTTATCATTAAACTAATACGTGTGTTGTACAATAACAGCTTCAGGATAATTTAGAACAGTTATGGTTTCATACTGAGTCATTTACTAAATTATTACATGTCACATGCTGCAAATTTATAACTCAAGTCTAATTTTTCGAACCTTTGTATAATGGATAGTAACTTACACACCCTAGAATGTGAAGGTATTATATCAGAAAGAATTGTATACAATTATGTAATAGTATAACACGGTGATAGAGAACTAAATCAGGGATGTTATTGACGGAAAACGTATACCTAATGTGTTTTTAGAATTTGATTTGATTCCTTCCTTCTTCGAATTCAATGTCATTCTTAAACTCATTTCCTCTTGAACAGGCTTCAGTATCCACATCAAAGTATTCATAGTTTGTGATAGCCAGAGGCGCTATGTTAATCAGGCCATCTCACAGCAGCTTGGATCCAAAGCTATTTGCTCTCAGAGCATTTTTAGCGTGCTCGAATTATCAATACACATATATATATGTATATGTTAGCACCCTCATTCTTTTCTTGATGTTTTCCTGGTTGTAGACATCTAATGGGAGTTATTCGCGCCTTAAAAATGTTGGAGTTTGCACCAACTCTATTAAAAAAAGACAGTTCAAAACAATAAACACAATTCACTCTCCTTATTCCATCTTGGATTCATCTGTATACCCTTATCGGAGGTTCTGTTTCAAATTTCAGCTCCTCCAAGCGACACTCTTTTCGACTAACGATGACTGCTTAAATGTACAGTGTTACGGACACTGTGCGTAACACGTTAGCACCTCTAATAATCTCATCACTATTCTGAAGTGATTTAAGATCGCTAGATGTCTTGCTAGGTATTTGTCTTAAAATTGCTCGAGAACTCTAACTTACAGGCACTGAGAGCAGCGGTTCTCTCTACTTGCGTATGGAGGGGAGTAATATCTAATATTACCTCTGAAAAGTGCACACTTCATCAGTAATTCTCAAGCAAGTCATTATACCCAGATTTTGCTGTTTAGTTGTTCTGTTCTGTCTTTTCTTTCAGTTTTGGCCAGCACACTATGAATGCCCAGGTCTTACGATGCGATTTATCGCTTTCGGCTGTAGTTTTAAAGTTTTCTAAAAAAAAAAATTGACAGAACCAATATACCATTGTTTATTTATGAATAATCTATTTGCTTGTTTCACTTAAGTTCTTGATGAAGTCTAACACTCCCCTCCCCTCCCCTCCCTTCTCCACTTCATAGTTAACCTCATTGGAATATTCTAGCTGTTTGCTATTCTTGTTATTTGCTGTCATTATATTTCTCAAACAATCACGATACAGTCCATAAGTTCTAAACTACCACTCTCTAATCAGTTCACATTAATATATATTATTATTAGGTACTATTATGTAAAAATATAATTACCAAATCTAAACTGCTTAAAAGTGAAGTTAAGAAATAATTTCGATTGCGTGTCTTGTTCTACAGGAGCAAAGCATACGACACGACTTAGGACGGAAATAAAGACGTGCAATCGTATGGAGGCGTTCATAGCGAAATTGACTAGATTTTAGCGATGTGCTACCATACTGAGGCATTCATAGCGAAATCGGTAAAATCTAGTCAATTTCGCTATGAATGCCTCAAGTATGGTAGCACATCGCCTCATTACAATGTACCTAGGTTTGCTTGAATATGCGCTCGACCAAGCGGTTACACCAATCGAGTAGCCATGCTTTGACCTACTTGGTTGCCTACTTTCCATTTACTCGATCAATGCAAACTAGGTTTCAATCGCTTGATGAAATAAAAAAAAAAAACGTAAGCCATGTGTCAAGTTCATACCGGTTCATTTTTAATATATGTATTTTGTATGGTTTCTTTATATTTGTAGTAATATGATTTGATATTGAGACTCGCCATTACAAATTTAGTTCCATTAGTCGACAAAACCATAAAAGAAAAAAAAAGATGTCCGAACAAAAAGCACATAAATACATAAATGAAGCATAGAAAATTGAAAAACAAATCCATGGTGTTAATTTAGGGGTAAGTCACTGAAAGAAGCAGAAAGACGATATGCATTGCGTATTAACTTCTTATGGACTGTAATTTCGTCTGTACTTCCAATCAAGATATCTTTTCTCCTGGGTTATTTTATTTTGCTTTATTTGCTTTTTCAATATTTCAGCGTGTTTTTACGACCGAAGTTTGGTCTATTCATTTTTGTTTTATTATCTTGTTTTTCCATGTAGACGGTTCTTCTACATTTTTACCCCTTTATGATAAAATAATTTTTACCTCACCGTTGAAGATTCACTATCAAAGTCATGAAGATAATAACTAAAAATTAAACACAAACTATTACATTAATCGAATGAGCTTTATAGAAGTGCACAGTAAAAAAATTATTGTGATGTTACAATAAAATAACTTTTTTATTTTTACAATCTCTCAATGCATCTTCACTGCTTCTACCATTTTAATAATCATTTCTCATTGAGCACCAAGTTTCCACAGCGCAAAACCAACCTTAAGATTCTCACTACAAAAGCACTGTCAAAATCATCAAAATAACATGCAAAATTCCGATTTCCAAAGATTTTTCTGCTTTTACATAGAGGGCAAGAAATGAAAGGAGCGAACGATCACCCCACCACATAATCCCAGCCTTTTGAACCGCTAATAGGTCTTCCGAGGATGCGACGGCAGCCATGTCGATAGATTTTATACGATGACGTCCCACCACTTGTTAGTTGAATTACAGCTATTTGAGGGTGAAGACCGCGATCGACGATTGCAGCGCTGTCTTAACGACGTCTCACCACAAAACCTTACCCCTCCCTTTCTCCGTAGGGGCCCGTCTTCCCCTTCACTAAACCCTCCCAGCGCCACCCTCATAAACGCTTCCCATCTTAAAACATCGCCACGCAACCATCAACAGAAGATATCGCGTTCCGAATAATCGAGCGTTATTAAGGGTGACGGAGGGTGTAACGAGAATCATTCGTTGTTGTTTATCCACGTTGTCGTCAACGGGGGTCTTTTGTTTGCGCAGTTTGGCTTGTGTTTAAAATTAGCGCGCGCGCGCGTAGATGCACACGTTTAATACGATAACGTTGCGATGTGAAAATATACGCCGCTCGGTATGTTTGGAGGTCTGGTCTTCTGAATACCCTCGTGTTTCGTGATTTAGGCTCACGAATTATCGCGACTTACTTCGCAACCACCTCGAAAGACTTGACGCCGTAATTGCTTTATTAAATCGAGGTGTCGTGCGAAAACTTGTCAAAATGTTTCCGAGACTGGCATGGGTTAAAGGTTACGTGTTTTAACGAAAAGGGGGAGTTAGAGAGGCAAGCTAGAATTGAATTAAAGTTTAAGATGGTTTCATGGAATTTACGTTAGGATAGTTTGGTCTAAGTAAGGCCGTTATTCCCTAATGAATTTGGGTTATATGCTATTAATTAGTTGAAGACAAAAATACTCCAAACTGTGGTACTGGTAATGCTGCAAACTTCTCCTAGACCACTCACCACAAACTGTACTAAACTGGACGTATGTTTCGATAGCAAAGCTATCATCATCAGCAGAAACACTGAACGGAATAACTACACTAAAACCACCCTAATTTATACCTAAAAAAGTTCATGGTACAATAATCAAGGTCATGGCTGACTGCCGTCATGCTTAACTAGTCACTAATCCTAACTCCGTCTGATCTACTACTTCTACTTAATAAACTATAAAGACAAGAATTTAAGGGTCCTATTTTTTTTAGTTGATGCTTTAACTGGGCGAAATTCATTTTTTTTATGTTTCATTTAGGGTGTAACTCCAAAGAAGAAAACTGCCATCAACAATCTTATGAGATTGCTATATTTAAGTTTGAAAACTGATAGTTGAAGTTTAGGTATATGGCTATCATTCAAAAGTCTTTCTCATTAGTGTTATTGCAATAGTGGTGTTATTCTTAACTATTGCACCGCTTTAAGTAGGTGCCTTTTCAAGCCAAACTGAACTTCGAATATGCTACGTGAGAGGTGTTTCAAAACTTTTGTTGCATTTTTCTGCTCCTGGAAAAGACATCTCCACGAAGTGCAAAGGATCGAGGAGCTACCTGAAAGAACATGGAGGTTGCTTCTTCTAAAATCACAATAATAAGAATAATTTGCTGGCTATCAATAACATGGCCTAGGGTTGCTTCCCAGGTCCTGCTCCCAGAGTAAGGTTTTTCCATGGTTTTCCCTTACCCCTTGGTAAATGCTGGAAGATAACTAAAGTAGTTCCAAAGGCGCAAACGCAAGAACAACTGAAAACCGATCGATTTAATATATTTTTGGGAATGTTGTAAAAAGTCTATTTTTTGGTTTAACCTTTCAAGTGGGCCCTGAAATCAATGTATAGTAGCATTAAGTTATTTATCCTGGCCTCAAATATTTGTCTTGTGGCTAAAATCATAATTTACAATAACTTAATTTAAGAAATATGATCATTTATTATAATTTCCTTTTTATCTCCAATGATGTTTGGAGTATTAATGGTGGAAAGTGGGCGGGGCTGTCGTATTGTCCACATTATTATATATAAAGACACTGCAACTTCTATATGATATTTTTGTTTTCTACGATAAAAAGAGGTTCAGAAGAATGGATAATTGGGCAATAGCTAAATAAAAACAGTATTTTTTCTTTTTAAATGTCTTAGTTTTCCTAAAACATCGTTCACTTAGAGAACGGACAAATTACAATCAGTGAGCATATCAATGCGCAATTACAAAGAGTACTTATACTGGAATAATAGAAACAAGGGTTCAAAAAACATACAAAACATATCACAGAACACCAAAGAGGTTAGAGTGAACACATGTGCATATACGCGCTAAAATGACATCAGTGCAATTAACATGATAAAATAGGTTGGAGATGCAAGTTGTCAACCAGTAGGACGCAAGCGTACAACTGAGCAAATGTACAGTGCTTGTAAAAAGACAAAAAAAAATGGATATATAGTAGAGTCAAAATTATAAGAACCATGGGGAAAGGAACCGAATTAACTTGATTTGATGTTTTGTCTACGTTAAGTATATAAGTGAATAAATGTTAATGAGATTTTGAATGTCTGTTTTGAAGTTAATTGATTTATGGTACTTATTGAGGTAATACAGCTCCAAGAACAATCTTTTAAAATAATTTTGTTCAGTATGTAAGATTCTAAAGTTACTGAAGTTAAAATTATGTGAAGTATTAATACTTTGTAGAGATAAACACTGTTTTACCTGACTTGTGATCACAATGCAGTTCGTGTTGTCTGCTATGATTTTTTAAATATTCTGACGTTTGCCCAATGTAAATGGAATCACAATCATTGCAAGAATACAATATATAGTATCAGATATTAAAGTAAGTGGAGTTCTTGATTTTCCTCTATTAAACAATTTATTTACGGTTTCTATGCTGTAAGTAGCTATAATTATATGATGTTCTTTGAATACTTTCGATATTAAAGGGGTAAGACCTTGAATGAAAGGAAATCTACAGTAAGACACTTCAGTGCCCGGGGTTGTCATGTTGTTAGGTGTGGGTTCAACGTTAAGTATTACTTTCAGTGGGGTGGTAGCTATGGGATGACCAGACTCAGAAGATTCAATGCCCAGACCAGAAATGGA
This sequence comes from Protaetia brevitarsis, assembly GCA_004143645.1. Taxonomy (NCBI): domain Eukaryota; kingdom Metazoa; phylum Arthropoda; class Insecta; order Coleoptera; family Scarabaeidae; genus Protaetia; species Protaetia brevitarsis. Next base: position 53,465 of record RXPK01001231.1, on the reverse strand, counting down.
CAAGTTAAATAGAATTTTCTTAAGAAAACTTTGGAATATCCATTATTAATAAAAACTTAAATTCCGTTAATATTCTTATTCCTAAATGAAAATTGAATGAAATTTTAGTAATTCTGTTTTTCATGGCGTTTATGATATTAATTTTGATAGAGATGGGCTGGTTTGAGAAGTAGTTTAAATATCTGCTTGAAAAGATAGGTTTAGTGTACTGGTCAAGACATATTTTTTGGTTGCTACGACTACACCTGTATAACAAGGATCGTTCTTTTCACAAAAAAATAATTTGGTCAGATGAATGTCGAATTACAGGTTGCGGTATTCTTAACAGACGTAATGAAAGACATTGGAGAAACCCCACAAATCTTCATATGGTATGACCTGTTCGTCAACAAGGTCGATTTGGGTAAATATAAGCTGTTTTTGGTTTCAAAATAAATTGGTGTAACGCTGTTTTGAAGAAAATTTTAAGTGTATACTCCGATCAAACCTTTTCGATATCCTTGATGATGTTCCTTTAAATGAAGTAATAGAGATTTACTTTCAAGAAGATGGTGCTCCTACCCATAATGCTCTTCGAATAAGTATTTTGAAACCGCTGGATAGGAACACATGGACCTATAAGGTGACTACCATGATCTCCGAATCTAACACTCCAGATTTTTTTCTTTGGGGAGTATTGGAAAATAAAATTTATGAAAAAGTCATCTTAACCCGAAAACAACTTGATGAAAGACTTCATCAGGCCTTTGCAGAAATAAAACCATTATACATCATCAATGCCTTAAAATCCGTTCAAAAAAGATGTCAACAGTGAGAGGATTTAAAACAACGGAGGGCTTTTCGAACATTTGCGATAATGCCCGTTATTTTTTTCCCTTAATCTGAATCTTTTATTTCGTTTCAAGGTTTCTGTAGTTTTTTAATTTACTTTTTTATGCCAACTATTTCTTATACTCTTTGTCTGTTAAAATATATTGTGTAATGTCTTTTCCGCTACAACGTCAACATAGTTTTGTTTCTAGGATATTAGCTTTTGTTTCACAGCCTACTGTGGTTTAAAGTAATAAAGTTTAAATAATTATAGTACAGTATAATAAGTTATATTTTTGAAAAGAGAATTTAAAATGATATCTTTTTAGATTAATTTTTACAGAATACAGAATGTTACATTAAAAAAAAATAGGTCAGGTCCGCTCACTTTTTTACTTGACCCCGTATATTTATTCTGAAAACGGCAGATTATTCTACAATCATTATAAAGAAACTTTTGTGTAAAATATTTTTCTGTATCTCTTTTAACTAAGAATATATAATTTTGAAATTGACATTTTTTTTGATTTTCCCACATAACTCTTAAGTGAGCGAAAAGTTTTAAATTTTCGATTTTACCATCTTAAGTTTGATCCAAAAAGAACAAACGACACCTATATTGCTCTTTTGATAGCACTAACAATTGCGGAAATATCCTATAAAGGTGCCGAAAATGGGGACACATAGTAGTCGAAGAGGTAATATGTTCCAACATATATTGCAAATTAAAGCAAGTAAGAAGAAGAAACATGAAATTAGCATTATTTAAGGAATTAGTCGAATGATTTTGGCGCATATAATAGTAAACAATTTAAGAAGTTATTGTAACAACGTGATATGAAACAAACAAAAAGAAATGATGTATCAAGCTTTGAAGTTTAGAAAAATGCATAAAATTGCTTCCTATTCTATTTAAAATTGAAGTAATTTCGGTGAGGCTCACAATAAGCCCTTCAATTGAAATGTTAAACACAAAATCGTCAAATTATTCAAAAAACGAGAGGAAATAGTCATATTCTGTAGTCAATTCTAGATTTCATGCTAGTTGAACAATCTAAAATATGGTCCGACTCCAATATTAATTTTTATGGAATTAAGCACAAATATTTCACTTTTTTACAAACTGCTGGTGTTTTCTAATCAAAAACATGTTTGATATTGGGGTTTTATAGTTCATTAAATTTATTCTTTTCTTGCTCCCGGTTAAATATCCCTCATTCATGCCGGCATTAAGTTATTAACGTAATTTACTTCATTATACAATATCCGTTGATGACAAGTAGTACCTACCTTAATTGATAATATCTCGTCCGAAAAATTACTTTTTCAACTTCCGTATCATATTCAATAATTCCAGCTCGAATTAATTTGTATCACGTCATTATTCGCACGTCGATTAACCGACCAATTTCGATAATTTATAATGCCCGGGCATAATTGAACACCTGGTTCAGGTTACGTTCAATCAGAACTTCCTTTTAACTTAACCCAGCTCAATACAACCGAACATCTGTGGCATATCCTTAAGCATATGCGTTTGTAGTGTGTGTAGTATACGTGTAATACCAGTATCTGCTTTGATGTATAATAAATATATCCTTAATTAGCCGTTTTTCATCGTGCTTATTTAAAGTATGTGTCTTTCCCTCATGGTAGAATTATATTAATAAGAATCTCTTTCGGAATTAATTTGTTATTCATTAAAATGTCTCGCCTAATTTCCTAGTTAATTCATTTTTATTTTAATAATTAAGTAATTAGGTTGTAATTTGTGTACGGTTTTCGGTTAATTTAATCTTAGCAGTATATACGGGATATAAGAAAAATGAAGATAAGTTTAGAAGGTACTAATCAGCAACTAGAGGCTATTAAGGAAGGGTGCATTGACCCTAATAACGTCTTGGTATGAGTGAGCAATTATAATACGTTTTCTATTAGACGATACAACGAAAATATTATATAGTTAAAAAGAACATTCTGTAGTATTTAATATGTATATCGCCCGGGGGTATTGTAAAGGCGATTCTAATATGCATTTATTCCATCTTATCCCATCTCAGGCGAGATGTCCATACTTGGCTGGGTTCATTACAAGGCAACTCGTTGAATTAGTTATGACACATATTAATGGACGGACATAAATATCCTATTTATAATTTTTAAGAGTATATTATTGTGCCGGCCCACGGAATATAAATTACATTAACGAATCGCCTTTGATATTCTCTTTCTGTTTCATACCCTCGGCTCTGTTGTCGGATTCTTTTTCTTCCCATTTATTTCTTTCCTTTTTAATTTACTCCTGCCTTAATAAGTAATATAATATTAATTAGTATTTTGGGCCAGGATCCCATACAGACCCCGTGGGCGTAGATATTCTTTACTGCTGCATCTAATTATTTATTGTATATGCTGCGTATATTATATGCCATGCACCCACATTCCACCGGACTTCGTTTTGGATTTATTTTCGTATTTCATTTCACCAGAACTCTCTCTCTGTCTCTCTTTTCGTCGGTTCCTTATCCTGTTAAGCCGCTCAAATCGTTGAACGTCGGAGTGATGGTATCTCTTGGATGCCTCAGTAGCGAACAGCGACAAATACAGTCAACGTAAATGGTGAAATATGACAGTAATTTGGAATGTCAGCAATGTGGAATTTGCTGAGGGAGCAATTTTTTGCGTTTTCTTGTGATTTAAGGAAATTTAAAGTGAGATATGTTGAATATTAAGGAAAATTAACTTATTTAAATATTGTAATTATTTAAGCAAAGACAGTAGCTTTTTTTTAAAAGATACACTGATAAAAATGGGTTAAGTAAAGTGTTTACTTGATAAAAAAATCATTTACAATAGACAAAGTTTTACTTGCAACTATTCTCTTCAATTAATACCTGCAACTAAACGCATTTTCCTGAATGCAAGTTCTTATTGTAAATAGTGCTCTTATTATCGGCTATTATACAGCGTACCTGACAAATTCTTGTGTAATAATCGTAACCAAACTGTTGTGTCTCAGTTCAGTGTTTCTGCTGATGATGATAGCTTTGCTATCGAAACGTACGTCCAGTTTAGTGCAGTTTGTGGTGAGGGGTTTAGGAGAAGTTTACAGTACTTGTGACTATTGGTACTGTATCTAACTACAGCATATACTTAGCACAAGAACAATAATAGTAATTGCTATTAAACTCATGTATTTTCTTAAATAGATAACAACTTGCCACCACTATGATTATTTGAGTTTTGCTGCACCTCGTGTGTTTTCGGGGAACCTTGTATGTATGTATGTATGTAAGTAAAAGGGTGGTGTTACACTGCGACCTAAAAGATCTATTGTGTCCCCTATTCTTGCTGCTTTACAGCTGGCCTCGGGGAACCTTAGTAGTTCTACCGTGTTTTGCGCATAACCGTCATAACTAGTGTTGAATCACGTACATGCGATAGACGGATAAATCTCCCGTGCTTAATAAAGGTGTTTGCTTATTAATATTCCATAATACTTGTGTTAGAAGTGAGAAATATAAGAATTGCTTTCATCTTGGGGCTTCAACTCCACTACTTAAATGAATTTTACTGAGGTAACATACTGCTATGGACTGGCACCCCGGGTTTCGGAAATTCAAATGTGTATTTTTATTTATTCCTAATCAGCCTTGTCAAAACAATGATAGAGTTTCCGCTGTTCTAAATTTTATTAAGAATATTTATTTAATTGTTTGTTTCATTTCTTTTGGCCAGTTGTATATATTTAAAATCATTTATTTGTACATTTTGCGTACTCCCGTATTGGTTAGTTTATTTGTTAGAGTTTTTCTTAGAGTTGCGCTCTGCGTTGAACGCACGAATTGTATATTTCATATATGTGCGGGAGGCCTTGAAAAGGGAAGCAGTTCGTTGAAAGTTGCCCGTAAGTAGAGATGTTGTTTTTATTTTCTTTTTGCCGTTGAGGTAAATTTATTTTTAATTTTTAATGTTGCTCGGTTTTGTTTGATTAGCTTTCAAGGAACTCCTAATTAATTATTGCTGTATTGTTTAATTGTGTACACATTTTGGATGTTAGATCAGTAATTATTGTAAAAAGTTCTAGAGGATTCGCGAAAGTGTGTTAAATTATCGTTTTCTTATTAATTGTTTTGTATTTTTGTTAATCACCTCGGGGAAGGTGAAGTGAAGCTTTGAGCTTTTAAATTTTAAATTTCAATGTAATTTGTATCTATTTCTCCACGTGTAAATTATAGTTTAGATTTCATGACCGCGTGGATGATTTTTTTTTATGAAATTCCTTCTAGAACGAATCTTCCATTTTGTTTGTTAAAGGATTTTAAATCGTCCTTTGTCATATTAAATTCTTGCAGTTTTTGTTTGTCCAGAATCATAAATTCACGGTTCATTTTCTGCATCATCATTATTGTAATTAAATGTTTTTTTTTTCTTTTTTTTTAAAAATAAACTTAATGATTGTAAATATCATTTTAAAATCACTAGTTCTTTTATTTTTGATTTTGCCAGTTCTATTTTTTTGGATTTAAAAGAAAGTCTAATTTTACAATCGCCCACTTTAACTTTTTTAGAAGCTACCTTGAGATTTAAGTATCTCTGGCACCCTTTTGAATTCATTTTAGCTGAGCTAGCTAAATTAATTTTGTCATTTTTAATTTCTCTTTAAATTTTATGCTTGGACCATCAGTTCACAGCATAATTTTTGGCGCCCAACGTGGGGCACGACATTATTGCATTTTTTTTGTTAATTGTAAATTCTCATGCAGTTTTTGAGTATATATTTATGGCAATCCCAATGTGCGAAGCACGATATGATTGTAATTGTAATTAGTAAGGTTAGGATCCCGTGTTTTGAATTTGTGAGAATTTCTCGTTGCGTTGACAAGGCTGACCGTGTGCGTTTTATAAACTTTTTATGTACACCGCTGCGAGAATGAAGATGGACAGGACCACGAGGGATCAGGAAGTGGATGTTCCTGGAGACCAGAGTTGGCGGAGCCAAGGAACTCATGGCAGGAAGGAGTCGGTTGTGGCAGGACAAAAGGGAAGGATCGACGAAAAGGAAATTGTGGCAGGAACAAAGGAAGGATGACGAAAAGGATATTCAGGGAGACAGTTTTAAGGAAAGTATTAGTAGTATGTATGAGATGATGGCAATGATGAAACAAATGATACAGAATTATGACAGAAGTATTGAGAAAATGGATGGATGTTTGAAAAAAGATTACCGTGTTGTTGATAAAGAAAAGAAAGAGATTCAGACGGAAGGGGATAAAATCAATCGGGGTTCAGATACTTCTAATGAGGAGAAAGTTGATGAAGTTGTTGATGATTTAGATAAAGAAAGGGAAGATAAAGTTGATGAAAATGTTGATGTTTTGAATAAAGAAAGGGAAGAGAAAGTTGTTGATGATTTAGGTAGAGAAAGGGAAAATAATATTAATAGTTTAGGTAGAGAAGAGGAAAATGATGATGAAAATGTTGATGATGAAATTGATGATGTTGAAATAATGGAAAATTATGATGAAAATGTTGATGATGAAAAGGATGATGAAAAAATGAAATATTGTGAGGATAGTTTTAAGTTTGAAATACAAGGTTGCGGAAAAGTTAGAGGTGATGATATACAAGGTAGCGAAAAAGTTGTTGGAGATGTTGGATCCGAAGAGGATGTCGAGGTTGAGGTTTTTGGTGAGTTTGAGGTAGAGAAAGAAGTAATCAACAATTCCCAAGAAGAATTCCCAGAAGTAATCAACAATTCCCAAGAAGAATTCCCAGAAGTAGTCAACTATTCTGAAGAAGAATTCCCAGAAGAAGTTATCAATTCCCACATCGAATCCCCAGATGTCGAAAATCAAATTGAAAGCAATCATAATGAGAAGAATGAAGTTGAAATCAATTCGAATGAGAAGTTTGAAGTTGAAGTCAAGGAAATTTTCAACCAGCATGTATCCTTCGAAAATAAGTTGCCCATTATTGTCGTTGATGCCGAACACTCTCTTCAGATCAAGTCAAACCCTGTCAAATTTAAGAATCCCATTCCTGAAGCCATGTTGGAGCACAATTTAAAAGAATGTTTCTATTTTTTGAGTTATCCTTCTGGAGTTACAAGCGAGAGGTACATCCATGGAGTGGAGAAGTTCTTCATGATGCAGACCCACCACTGCCACACCGACTGCCACATCGTCTGCCATACCGACTGCTATGCCGATTGCTGTTGGACACTGGATCAACCGGATGGTATGTTGGACACTCCCACCACGACCCCGGGTAGTTTTCATCACCCGGAAGTGACGTTTTCACCCCTGTGTGCGGAGATACGGTATTGTTCGTTTGGTGCGGGAAACTTTAGAATATTAATTTTTCGTGTGCGTACAATTTTTAAGGAGAAACACTCAATTTTCTCCGAAACTTTCGTTTTCCCCTTAACAATTGGGAGATGTGCTATGGACTGGCACCCCGGGTTTCGGAAATTCAAATGTGTATTTTTATTTATTCCTAATCAGCCTTGTCAAAACAATGATAGAGTTTCCGCTGTTCTAAATTTTATTAAGAATATTTATTTAATTGTTTGTTTCATTTCTTTTGGCCAGTTGTATATATTTAAAATCATTTATTTGTACATTTTGCGTACTCCCGTATTGGTTAGTTTATTTGTTAGAGTTTTTCTTAGAGTTGCGCTCTGCGTTGAACGCACGAATTGTATATTTCATATATATGCGGGAGGCCTTGAAAAGGGAAGCAGTTCGTTGAAAGTTGCCCGTAAGTAGAGATGTTGTTTTTATTTTCTTTTGCCGTTGAGGTAAATTTATTTTTAATTTTTAATGTTGCTCGGTTTTGTTTGATTAGCTTTCAAGGAACTCCTAATTAATTATTGCTGTATTGTTTAATTGTGTACACATTTTGGATGTTAGATCAGTAATTATTGTAAAAAAGTTCTAGAGGATTCCGCGAAAGTGTGTTAAATTATCCGTTTTCTTATTAATTGTTTTGTATTTTTGTTAATCACCTCGGGGAAGGTGAAGTGAAGCTTTGAGCTTTTAAATTTTAAATTTCAATGTAATTTGTATCTATTTCTCCACGTGTAAATTATAGTTTAGATTTCATGACCGCGTGGATGATTTTTTTTTATGAAATTCCTTCTAGAACGAATCTTCCATTTTGTTGTTAAAGGATTTTAAATCGTCCTTTGTCATATTAAATTCTTGCAGTTTTTGTTTGTCCAGAATCATAAATTCACGGTTCATTTTCTGCATCATCATTATTGTAATTAAATGTTTTTTTTTTCTTTTTTTTTAAAAAATAAACTTAATGATTGTAAATATCATTTTAAAATCACTAGTTCTTTTATTTTTGATTTTGCCAGTTCTATTTTTTTGATTTAAAAGAAAGTCTAATTTTACAATCGCCCACTTTAACTTTTTTAGAAGCTACCTTGAGATTTAAGTATCTCTGGCACCCTTTTGAATTCATTTTTGCTGAGCTAGCTAAATTAATTTTGTCATTTTTAATTTCTCTTAAATTTTATGCTTGGACCATCAGTTCACAGCAATACGTAGATCATCTTTCGATATGGACCCTTCGTAATCATAAATAATATATTAGAATGTATTAAACATTTAAGAGTATCGGCAAGTTGTATAAAGATTCCATTCAATTAGTTGGGGTAATTGTTAGAAATATAGACTCATCCATTGGTCTAACTGTTTAAATTGTGTTATCGTCTAGGCTAGGTGTCGGCAAACTACGGCCCGCGGGCCAAATCTGGCCCGCCGCGTATTTCAATCCGGCCCGCACAAGTTGCAAGTGACAAATTGTTAGTCCCGCCACTGCCGGTAGTTTTACTCGCACATGATAGGAGTTTACGAAAATTGTACCGGGAGGTATTTATTTCTACCATTCACCCACTATTAGTCAGCTGATGTGGTAAATGGATGCGGTTAACTCATTTACAAGCAAGAAATTTCAACAGGCTTTCGTTGGCTCTTGATGAATCAACAGATACTACTGATACTGCTCAAATGTTTTTGTTTATTTGAGGAATTAATACCGAGTTTGGAGTAACAGAAAAATGATCTTCTGTCAACAGTCTACATGGAACCGCGACAGACAAAGATGTCTTCAAAGAATTCTTATTGCATAATTCATCAACAGGCTTTGATCTGTTTTGCGTAATTGAACCAGTTGTGACAGTTGTTAACTTTATTCACTCTCGGTGATTTAACCACTACCAGTTTCGTGAATATTCTGATTTGACCTACCATACGGCTGTTAGATGGCACAATAGTAGAAAAGTTTTGTTGGGATTTTTCAAACTTTAAAGTTATTAATATTCTTTAAAATGAGAAACATTTTCCACAACCGTTACTTGGATCAGTAATAACTATTTCTTCTGTTTCTTATACCCTTTTAACTGATTTTTCATTCGTCACTTCAAATTATTTTATACAAAAAATATGAATCTTTTTGAAGTCTGACAAAAATTATCTCGCAATTCTAATCTAAAAATGGATGTTAATCACATTTGAAAATTTTAGGGGCAGATGCTTTCAAAGTGCTCAAATTTTTAGAAGCGGCAGTTTAAATCAAAAACTGCGAGAATATATTTCAAAATGTTTTATAATACTAATCCCGTATTTTTCTTTCTTAATGCACTTACCAGTTGCTACAAAAACTGCTAAGTTTTGCAACTCACAAAATTCTTTGGTATATCATTAATTTTTAGACAACCTATACGATACCACGAGAACTTTTTATTTCACTTCGGTGAAACAATGTTAGTTGATGGCTTCAAATTGGGGGACCTTTGGCACTTGCAAGTGAAAGCAAGTGAAAATTAATCAGTTATGTACAACAATGTAAATGTCAGATTTCTCTCAGAAATCCTAATATATTGAAAAGAGTTAAAGGAAATTAGAAGAAACCATAGTTGTAATCGTCATACATTTTATTCTGCATTTAAAAAGGTAATAATATACAGAATGTTCTATTTAAAACAACAAAATTCGTGGGGATTTCCGGTTAACCGGAACTCTAAGAAACTTAGAAATATTTTAAAGATAAAGTAAGTACCAATTTATTTTAAACCCCAATTTTTTTAAAGTGAAAGTTTTCATTAAGTTCAAATTTTTGTAACTAACTAGTTCCGTGGAAAACCCTGTATACTTATGCCAAGACGTATTTTTTTAAAATTAAATATCTAAAATCCAAACACATTATTAAGTGATGAGCATTTACAAGCAATTTTATGATGAAATATTTTCTCAGAGGAAACAATTTCGTTGTTAATTAAAAATATTTTTATTTGTTTTCGCAATAATGTGAATAAATAATACTATGTATTTAAAAATTTTCTAATAAAATGTAACTTCTTTTTTTTGAATCAGTTTTACGAGTACAAGCACTTAATAGAAACTTGGCCCGCTGAACTTAATTTTTGTTACAATTTTTTGTTATGATATCGACCTCTGGTCTAGGCAATGAAAGCAGAAGGCATGAACAAACACTACGGCGCCCTATGCATAAAAGTTTTCGATAAAACTGTACCATTTCTTATTATATTCATGACAATAATACTCTCGCTTAGGGATATCTCATTTTTTCAATCTTCCCTTCGCTTTTTTATTGCTCGTGTACATCTGGCTGTCGTTGTGAAAGCCGCATTTCGAATCTGAAATATAATATATGCGACCCGACACACCCTTTTCCGATACCCTTAAACTTTCATATTTATAAATACACAGTACAGATATGCATTTTTGCTACATACACCACCTACAGCCACGATTCTTCCATGCATGTATATAATATAACATTTTATTAAAGCAACCGCAGCTCCTACACTTTATATTCACTTCAATTCTTCCCTTTCCAGCAGTCTTCTATCTTTTTCCAGCTCCTATGCAGACATACAACGTATATATCTATATATAATATTATATTGTCTTCGACTGACAATGTCCGGGCTTCTCCGGTTTTAAATATGCAAGTAATATGTATATACGTATTTATATTTTAAAAATAGAACTGGGAGACTGGTTTTCGGTCGGGTCTTTTTTTATGGTTCGAATAGAGAGTTACTGGCAGACCACCCCGTCTCACATCACATACAAATGGATTTAAGCGTCTAGACTCTTTTGAGGACCGAAGCTATTCGGGATGATAAGAACTGTGGGGGAGAGAGCAATATCGGATTGCCTATCCTTTTTTAGTTTGAGAGGTAGGTCTCTTTTGTTCTGATATGCCGACGTGGGTTTCAGCTTTATTTTATTCTATGTTAAAATAAAATCTCTCTGAACTACATATGTATAAATATAGAAAGCGTCTTTTTTACTTGAATACTTACTAGAAGTATCTATGTTTTAACTTAGCTTGGAAATCTGTTTCGAGTAGAATCATTACCTCCTAATGAGTGTTGTATTAAACAAATCGATTAATTAATATACTATAATATACAGGGGGTAGCAATACTGATTAGATTTGTAATACTGCAGTTGTATTGTATTGGGATATTTGGAGCTGTAATATGTTAATTGTGCACCTTTAGAACATACAGAGGTATTATTGGTGTTCATGCAAATTTTAGCCTCATAGACCGCAGACGGAAAGTCGTTAATATAAACAAGAATGGGTCCTGTGTAGAGCCTTGCGGAATACCAAACTTTATATTCACAGTATTGACAAAGTTATGGAACGGTATGTCCCAAAAATTATTTACGGATATATTGAAAACACGCAAACTTGCTGATGATAGGCAGCATGCTTTTGGCACCACATTTTTTTAGAAAATTCTCAAATTATATAAACTCAAGACTGAATGACCATAAAGAGTAGACTGTCTTTTTGTAGTAGTTGACATGATTGATCATAGTCTGCTGTTAGAAACATTTGAATCTATTGATATTCGTGGAGACTTACATAAATGGATCAGGGGTACCTCAAGGAAGCATTCTGGTCCGCTTCTTTCTTCTCTTTCATAAGTGATATTGGCGCCCATTTGTACGATTGTCAATGTTATCTTCATGCCGATGGCATAGCTCTTCCAACTTTAGCTCATGACGCGCATCCTCTTCTGTGTATCTCCTGTTAGAGTTCATTATTGCTTACGCTATTACAATTTATTCTAGTGCATCGAGGTACTTATTGATGTACAACTGTATGAGAACTCTAAGAATACCTGACGTGAATATATGCAAGCGGCGGAGGATTTTTTCAGTAAAAAATAAAATTATTTTCTTGTTAGAATAAGTCTAAATAATTACAAAACTCATGAGTTAACTTACTTTATTATGCACACTTTTGTTTACTGTTTGCTTTGTACGCCTAAGATACATAGCCTACTTTCCACCGAAAAGCACGTACTTGTTTGGTGGACTGATTTTCTTCTATCATGCTTTTATTTCTTATTAGATACTTGAATATGTTGCGTGAGAGAGGGGGTTTGAAACTTTTGTCTATGTAAGTAGATACGGTACTTACATTTTGTGCAAAGAACATTAATCTTAGAAGAAGTCTTTTTCCTTTTTGCGTGGATACGATGATGCTTATTCCCTTTTGACGAGCATATTTTATCCCTTCTTAGATATGGCACAATGCGGTTTGCTACTTGTAAGAAAGTAAATATTCTTCGTACAATAACTGCAGTGCTAATCAGTTCCAGAGAAAAAACTTTTGAGCTACTTGACCACAGCACAGGTGTGCGATGTCTGTGTGTGTGTTTGAGTGAGGTTTGTCTGTTTGTGAAGTTGTGATCCTGCTCATTTATCACAAGTTACTCTATAGGAGGTTGTATTGTAAAATCATAGGTACAGATATAGAATAACACTCAATGAAAAGTAGTGAATACTGTAGACAATTTTAGCAATTCATTTTGGGCACATGTAATATAGAAAGCAAACAATTTATACCATTCAAAAAGACAAGAGGTATCTTTCTTTCCGATCTGATTACCGCCTTGAGGTTTATTCCTGCAATCGTGTGCTACAAATGCTCTTCACATTTGTGCATACTTCAGATACTGCATACGAGATAATTCAGTTCTCGGAAAACAGCAGTTACTCGATTTACAAAATAAGTGACTGATTCTAGTAATTCATAGTACGGACTATATTATCAGTGCTATAATTATTTATTTCTGAATTAATAGCTTTCTTCTGTAGCCTAGTAAATTAAGTAAAATTACTGATAGTACCTTATTAAGTTGCATTTTAATTTTGATTTTCCTAAAAAAAACCATATGAAATAGTGTTACTCTATACATTCAAGTTCACATGACAGACTAGCTAATGCTAGTCTGCTAAATGCGCACTCAATTCGACGTGTGCGCTACCGTCCTAATTATGGTTGCCCCGGCGGAGGAGATCAAAGAGAAAACGCATTTTACTCTTTCGGGCGCTATTTGCTTTTTTATTTTTCCTTCTTGGAAGCCAAATAGAACCAAACAAAAAATTAAAGAAACGAAAACTTAAAAAAAAGACGTAGCGCAGTTTTAAATATTGTTTTCCAAACAATCTCTTTATCAAATTTGAAATATTTAGATTAGTATGTCTAAAAACAGCGGAAAGAAAAAAATCCGCGCCATCTATTGGCAGAGAATCTCATTAAAAAGTCGTCCAGATTCGCCTTAAGTTTGTGGAGGGTGATGTTTATTTGTTCAATTGTTTTCTTTTCGCTACCTGTTGTATCACGTTTGCTTACATTAGTTCATAATTAATAGTTTTCATTTTTTTTCTTCTTCCTATAAACTCTCACAATTTCTTGCCTGTAGTATTGCTATTTATTATTTATAAAAGACCATTTCCTTTGATTGTGATATTTGAAATTGTTTCTGCATCCACTGCTATCTGGCAATGGATGGCAGCACCTTTAATTTCTGTTAATTTAGTAACTATTTTATTCTATAATTTTAATAATTCTGCTTTTACAGGAATTATAAAATGTAATTATCATTCATTTAATTACATATATTTTTTTTAATATATTATAAAAAAAAATACTGGACTTGAAATTTGTATATCCTTTCAGCTGTCTAGCCATTATCTAAATATAAATGTTAACAATTAATATTAAACGCCTTCATCGATTCAATTGTTTTCACGAAAATTATTATAGGTATAAGTACGTGTTATTTCGTTTCCATGCAAATTTCAAGACTTCAAGAAAATGCATATACAAAAGGGGTGTAATAACATTGTTGTTTATCTTAACGGTAATCATAAAATCCCAACTCAACATTAAACGCGACTAACTTGAGAATTCAATTTTCAACTCTATACGAATCAGTGGGCGGTAAATAATAAATTATTTTTAATAGCTGCAACGAAAATGACTTATTACAAGGGACTTTTTAATATGTAGTAGTTAGCAGTTGGTTTTAATACCATCATTACATTCCGCGCTTTATTATTTTGACCCAATTCGCCCGGAATTACTATACCACTTTTGACGAGCACGGAAAAAATTATTTTACATTTACATGTATTAAATGTTCTCTCTCTCTCTATCTCTCTGCCAGTTACCCACTATTCAGAAGTTATTAATGTCCACATACGAATTAAAATACACACATTGTAGGGTTGTAAAAAAAACATAAAATTAATTATCCGTGAAAGAAGTATATTTTATAAACGTTGAATCATGGCATCGGCATAATTAAGAATCAATTACAAACGTCCTGTTTTAATAGTAAATGAATGCTTGTAATATTGGTGTATATTCGTGCGAAAGTATGTGCTATTTGCAGACATACATATTATAAATTCCATCCATTTCCGTGGATAATAAATAATAAAATGCGAACAATTTAAGTTTTAAGCATATGCAGAAATACGCCAACCGTATTATGATATAAATACGTTGGTTACATAATGGTTTAATTGTAGGAACGAGACGCCTGCCTTTTAAATAAATTGCTATAATACTATTTATCTATGATAATGTTCCGTAAAAGTTCGAACGGGTATCGCGATTAGAAGTCATTAATTTTACTGTAATTACCGGTTTCGTAATACCTGTCTAGTTATGAATATTTGCAAATGTAAGTGTTGAACGTATGTATATGGATAAACAATTACATATTTTGTATTTTACCAATATTTATTTCTATAATATGCATTTACAGATAGGGTGCTGGTATTAAGTAAATTGATTTTGCAAAATAAATTGCTATCTGATGGTAATGTTACTCCATTTTCATTTGATCGGAATTTTGTTGAAAGCGGATTGAAATTATCATAATTCAATATTAAAGGTAATGAATATGTCTTCAATGAAATTTCTCTATATTTACCAGAGAAAGCCATTGTTCGATCAAACATTTTCAACATCCCCATTCAATCAGTTGTCCATGTGTCCACACTCTTCATTAATTCATTTTCTATATCGATATTATGTCCGGTATAGTTATATGTTGTGCAACACTAGATGATTTAATGGTGGAAATCTTACAGACGCTACAGATATGCACAGAATCTCACCATAAGTCTCCCATGATTTGCTCTGCGCCACATTTTATTAATAGGCTCCCATTATCAATCAAATGCCGAATTAAACAAAATAAGAAAAAAATCTATTACCTAAACATGCAACATTATATGTCTTTAAAAACAAAATATTTACAAGTGCTCTTTTACGCCTACCTGACCTTTAGAAATACCAAGAATTAGCTACGAATGTGAACCATCTTACTCTCATAAAACCATCAAAATTGGCTGGTAAGGAGGTGGAACTTCAACCGATTCAGTTCAAAATTATTTGAATGCTTTTTCATGTATATGATTTCATATGTGTCTAATTCTTTAGGTTATTATACGTTCTACACAAATGCAAGATATTCTATATCATACTTATGCCCGGTGTCGTTTTTTTATGCTGTGCAACGCTGGATGATTCAAGTTTCCCATAGCGATAACTTGCTTTGTGTTCATTGAACCTAGTTCTGAACATTTATAGTATTACAGGATATTTTTATTTTTAAAATTATTAAACTTATAAGTTATTATTACGACAAATAAATTATGTGGCAAACAATTCATTAATTAAACAATAATGTATGATGAATAATACATGATAATTATTATAAAATGTGTTGAAAATGTTCACCATTTCTTTCCAGACAGCTATCAACTCTTCTTTTCATGTTGTCGAAGACTTTGATTAAAACTTAGGGTGATACTGTTCGAATTGCATCGATAATGGCTTGCTGCAATTCTTTGATCGTATCTAGAGGGTTTCTGTATATTTTATTCTTTAAAAAACCAAACAAAAAGAAATTCAAAGGAGTTAAATCAGGTGAACGTGGGGCCATAGATTTCTAGTTATTAAACGGTTATTGTAAAATTCCTCATTCGCAGTATGAGCTGTGGCACCATTTTGTTGGAAATATCCATCATGTAGTTCATCATGGTGTAATTCGTTTAAAAATGGCTGTAGAATTCGTTGTCGATAATTGTGTGCGTTTATATTGTCGTTTAAATGGTACACTGATGGCTCCAAAACGGCAGAAGGAACTGGAATAGGAATATATGGGCCTAGAATTACATATTTCGAAAGCTTAGGAAAATACCCAAGTATATTTCAGGCGGAAATACACGCTATTGGAAGATGTGTTCAGTTCATTATGGAAAGGAACTATCGGAAGCAGGAGATTATCATCGTGTCTGATAGTCAAGCAGCCATCAAGGCGCTGAACTCATATGAAATCAGCTCCAAGATGGTCTGGGAATGCCTAGGGAAACTAAATGAGCTAGACAAAAGAAATAAAGTAACCCTCCTGTGGGTTCCGGGTCACACAGGAGTGGAAGGAAACGAAATAACGGATAACCTCGCAAAAAAGGGGCTGGAACGCCTTTCGTAGGGCCTGAACCCTTTTGCGGGTTAAGTAGCAGTACAATACTGAAGAAACTAAAAATGGAAATGGAGCAGAGAAAATCCAGTTACTGGGAAAATCTCCAGAGAATGAGGCAAAGTAAAATTCTTCTGGGAACTTATAACCAGAAGAGGTTTACAGAATGCATCAACCTGAGTAAGAACAATGTTCGCATATTAACAGGAATACTTTCAGGCCATTGTAGACTGAAAGGACACCTGACTAAGCTTGGATTGGAAAAAGATCCTGAATGCAGATTCTGTGGGGAACAGGATGAAAACACCCATCCATCTCCTCTCAAACTGCGTAGCACTATGCAACTCGAGGGCATTTCACCTGGGAGCATGTGAAATCGAAGAGGGAGACTTACCTAGACTGGGGCCCTCTGACATCCTACACTTTCTAAAAGGAATAGGACTGGAAGGCCAGCTGTAAAGCAGCAAGAATAGGGGACACAATAGATCTTTTAGGTCGCAGTGTAACACTACCCTTTACTTACATACATACATACATACAAGCTTGGATTGGAAAAAGATCCTGAATGCAGATTCTGTGGGGAACAGGATGAAACATCCATCCACCTCCTCTCAAACTGCGTAGCACTGTGCAACCCGAGGGCATTGTACCTGGGTGCATGTGAAATCGAAGAGGGAGACTTACCTAGACTGGGGCCCTCTGACATCCTACACTTTTTAAAAGGAATAGGATTGGAAGGCCAGCTGTAAAGCAGCAAGAATAGGGGACACAATAGATCTTTTAGGTCGCAGTGTAACACCACCCTTCTACTACATACATACATATATTGTCGTTAAAGAATATTGGACCTATAATTCTTCTACGTGACATGGCAACCCAAATTCCAACCTTTACCAGATGCAGTTCAGTTTCTCTGAATTCGTGGGGGTTTTCAGTCGACCATATACGATAATTCTTAAGGTGGAACCATGCTTCGTCACTGAAAAATGTGATGTCCAGCATGTCGTTATTATATAAATGTTGGTTGAACCAGTGACAGTACTGGACACATCTTTCATAATTAACCGGTAACAGTTCTTGCACAACTGAAACCTTATATGGATGCATATGTAAAATTTTTTTTAGTGTCTTTCGACAGGAACCATACGATACCCCTAAAAAACATATATACTTGATATGATATGATTTCTGTATTTCTTCCAATATTCTGAAGCAATAAAAAAAAGTGTGATAGTCCCATAGGATTACAAAGTAAAATTTTGGTTTCACGTGGTAAATAACATCGATGTGTGGAAAATCATTTTTATTTCTGAATAAGCTCGCTGAATATATAATGAAAGTTGCCTTTTAAATCTAAAAGAATTATCCATATGCAATCCCAGGCTTTGCATATGTTAACTAAAGACAAACAAGTACCATTTAATGTAAGATGGAATTGGTTACAATGAACAAATCGACTATCTTCTGTCTTTTAAATAACATTATCGAGCATTTGGAGGTGTTTAAATGTAGATCATAGTTACTACCAGATTGCCTTAAAATATCTAAATCGTCCTGGACCATCCAAGCTGTTTCCAATGTATGAGAAGGATCAAAGGAATAAGTTAACTGTGTATCATCTGCATATATTTACAGAATACAGAACAATTTGCGATATTATTGAATATAAAACATGTATAAATGGAAAACAATAGAGGATTAATTGGCGAACCTTGTGGAACACCCTTTTTAATATTGAGTAGCGATGAGTCAAATAAAGCACGAACAGTAAGTCGGTCTTTAGCATTTAAAATATTATCAGTGATACCCAACATCACAGCCTGGCAACTATACTTTGTGCGAAATTCTGACTAATAGTTCAGTAATGTATCTTAACACTGTATATATTCTTGCAGCTGAGCATTTGTAATTTTTTCTAACATGTTAGAGAGAATTGGTAACAGGCTGATAGGTCTAAGATCAGAAAAAGATAATGGAGTCGGCTTTTCGGAAAGGGTAAAACACACGCATACTTCCGGGCATTAGGATTTTTTTTTGAGTAATACACGAGTTAAGTATATTATATAGATATTTCAGAATATAAGGACAACATATTGATACTTTGACTTAACTAGTCAGCTCCAAGCGACCTACTAGAAATAGAATTAATAACTTAGAGTGGTATTTTTGTCTATTACTTATAAAGGTTGAATGCAAATAAAATACACTTTATAATTGCTTCAAGTAAGAATAGATTTTTTATATCTATAAGGAAATGATATCACTAACAAAATACTATTCTTTGATACCGAATATCAACACTAAAAATCAATATGTTTAGTATTGGTTCATGAAAATTGCTTTCATCTGTATTTTGCTTTACTCATTCATACCTATCTGTTGTCTAAACGTTTTCCAATTTATTTCATGATTAGATCGTCATTTCCTATACTTCCAATGCTCAAATTCGAATTAGAAGTAGAAGAAAAGCAAATAGCTCATGGGTGGAAGCGAAAATCGGACGGTCAAATCAATTCCCAAATTAAAGGATTCGACGGCAAATTGGATTTTAAATTTCCGGAAAAGCCCCAGTTAAATGCCGCTTGACCGTCCCCAAAATCACGTAGTTACAACATGAGAGGAAGCGCGGAACGATTTCGATTCGCGCGAAAGTCAGTCCGACGACACAGTTAATAACGCCAGAGCTCAATTTTTAATGGTGCGACGAACAACAGGTGTGCGCCCGCGAGTTTCGCGAAATCCGCCTGGATAGCAGGGCGTAACGGTTAAATAGACAAAAGATGTTCTATTCGGGAAAGAATGGAGGCGGTGGAGCAGTATTTGTATTCGGGAAAGATAAATCTCGATTCCGTGTGGAGTTTATCCCAGCGGTATGAAGGTTTGATAGTCTGCGAATTACTTAGAGAAAAAGCATTTTTGGAAATTATTTGATATTGCTTTGTAATAGAGTAAAAGTTAATTAGAAGATATTATAAAATTTGAGTATATTATTTAATTCATTTGTATAAACTTTAGGCGCAATTATTAGAAATATATTGTAACGCTACACAGAGTAGCCTACCTTGATGGTAAATTACTGGATATCGGTTCGTAACGTAAATACATAACAAATACTTATAAACCTATTTATACAAATTTCCCCAAGTAACTGCGAACGGTTTAGCGACTATACAAACAATTTTCTAACCTCAATTCTTTCTGAACGAATAAAATGAATTTCTTATAAGTATAATTAAATTTGGATTGGAAATTGAAATAATAAGTTTATTTTTTAGGTAGATTTGAAGAGGAATACCTTCTGCGAGCATTGGAGTGGTCTGGAATGTTCGAATGTCGGATCAGGGCCCTCGTACCTCGTAGTCACATCAGATCACGGAAAGTGGCTTGTTCAGGACAGGAATATCATAACAGGAAACTCAGGAAAATCGTCGTTGAAGAAAAATTACCCAAAAAGGTTGCAGATAATTTGGATAATATTTATGTGAAAAACTTTGTTTAACAATTAACAATTATTTTTTTTTAGGTTGTAATATGGGATAAAATTGGATTTTTACGAAATAGCCGATAAATTTTACAAGAACAAATTCAGATAGGTCTGCCTTTGCCGAACAAAGTTCGGTTAGTGAATGGTTCGAATTGAAAATGTTTTAACTGACTTGAAAATCGCCTTCGTCTTCGTCAAGGAGTCCAACTGTCTGTGAAAATCCGTTAATGTAACCGAAATGAGGGGAACATCCATTGTTTTATATATGAGAATATCCATGTGACCGAAAGAACTGTCAGATGTTTAAACGAAATGAAAATAAATAAAATTACAAAATCTGGAATCACCTTACAATTGAAATATGATGAAGGTAGGCGTCAGTAGATCATGAGAAAAATACATTTAAAATTTTTAAACACTTATTACTATGTAAAATTAACAATCTTAAAATTCATTATTGCACCTAAAAGGCAGGCAACCATTTATACACATAGAATTGTTACAGAACTCAATTTCCAGTAATTTTACCATGTCTTTCAGTTGACATATCAAAGCAATTGGACTGCCAATGCATATACAAACATTATTAGACTAAATTTGAACGAAAATAAATACACAGTAAAAATAATAAGAATGTTCATTTGAATTGAACTTGGATCCAATTTTGATCTGTCAAAATCTATTGTAATAGTACA
This sequence comes from Protaetia brevitarsis, assembly GCA_004143645.1. Classification (NCBI taxonomy): domain Eukaryota; kingdom Metazoa; phylum Arthropoda; class Insecta; order Coleoptera; family Scarabaeidae; genus Protaetia; species Protaetia brevitarsis. Next base: position 32,635 of record RXPK01001231.1, on the reverse strand, counting down.
CTATTCAAATTCTAATATTCATTTTCGATGTGTAGGTATATCACTGCTGATCATCTTCACTTCCTGAAGGGAAAATTCTGAAGAAAAATTCCATGAAGGACTTGCCAATTGCAGAGATTTCCTACATCACCTGGACATCGCCTGGCTGTCTGCTGCTACATATTATATCCTTTTTCTATTATATCTAATTAGTTTTAAAATATAACTAAGTAAAATAGTAACATTCCCTTTTAAATAATAGTAGAATATATTTGCCATAACAATATATTGCACGCCCCAAAAGTATATAATGAAGCAAACAGAATAAAATAAATCAGATGATATAAATAGCCGTTTTTTGGATTTAAAAATAATAGGTTTCTGAAGTGAAATTAAGAACACAGGTATTCCTATCTTGTGAAATATCTATTATTAGGCAATTTTGTTTCGAAATTTAAGCTTCAAATTTCGATGATTTTGTGCAAAATAAAAGTAAGGGTAGATATGCATTAAAGAAGAATCGGGTTTAGAAGGAAGGATGACGAAATTGAGAGTGAGATGAAGAAAATAATCGTTTCGATCAAAAATTATAAAAATTTCGCACTCAAGGCTAAAGGAAGAACACCATTAGGTGATTTAGCCTTTTTGGTTTATATACATCGTACTATATATGTATGTATTTGTATCTACTTATGAGCCAATAAAGTCAATTATTATAAATTTTTGTTTTTCTAGAAAGAAAACACGAAAAATAGAATTGTAGGTTTATTTTAGGAATAGGTACGTGTTTTGTCGTTTTTACAACTAATAATGAAAACTTGAAACTGACGGCAGAAATCACAAACATATCATTCTGTTTCTGGTCCTCCACACTCTTCATGTGCCCAACAATTGCATAATACGCACATGATCCAAATTTTTCCTCGATTGTTGTCTGAAAACTTTTCTTCACAAAAAAGACGATAAGCGGCTGGATTTGGGAGTACATTATTGAGGAAAAATTTCGTCGTCTGAAGAATTCTATGCAAAAATGCTCGATACAATGATGAAGACGAATCTTCCGTTTCGTTTAGCTAATCCTCTTTTCCAACCACGGCGATTATTAGCTGCACTGGGATCTGGATTTTCGGCAAATACTCTTGTTTTATTGTGTCCTTTTTAAACTGCTGCTTTTGGGTTTTTAATTTTTCCAGATGGTTAAAGCTCTTCTTTATGTGATGTTGAAGTTATTATTTTACCGACTCTTCCTGGTCTTCTTCCCCTGTCCTTCTGGAATAACAACTAAAGACGTACTTGAACTATTGTTTCCTTCTTCTTCGTCTTCAGTGGTAATTTTTGACGGTATTGGGATGGTATCGTTATTGACTGTTTGATTTGGGATCCAATGACATAAATATACAACTTTTGCTCTCTTTTGAAAAACGTTGAGCCTATTGCTAATACCCTTTTTTGTTAATACCCTTTTCACAATAATATGATTACAAATTGTTCAAGTTTTTACATTAAATTAACATGGTTTTGAATTTAGACAAGTGTACATTTCATTTTTTTCAATTATTGTATGTGAATGCAAATTTTTACTCATAGATGGCGTATCATCTGACATTTATTTTTCTATAATTATTTGATTTATTATTTTCATTAAATTTGGATTAATTTTGATAGTTTTTAGGGTTTAATTTTATAAACTAATTTTTTTAAGTAAATATTTGATTATTTATTGAAGTTTTTCTGAGTATTTTAAATTGAAATTTCATATACATGTGTTTAGAACAGAATTATATGCATTTGTTTCGTCCTAACCCGACTCCGTAGTTTAGTTTTGTTACGTCCCCGTATCTAGATTTAAGTTCCTTCAGTTCTAAGAAGTTAATAGTGAAGACAGCTTTCCCTTTTTCGATTCTTTCTTTATTCTGTCAGACACCCTCTTCATTTGTAATTTACGACCACTAGAGTTCCTTTGTACACCATCACTTTTGTAACCCCACCAAGGGAAAATGGTCAGTGTAACAAGGGATTACTAGTTCAAAACCATATTGTAATAAGCAGTTCTGTTCCGACATTTCAAGCGACAATACATTTGTAAATATCTTACTATGTAAATATATGAAATTACAAAAAAAGGGTTTTGTGTATTTTGTTATTTAAACACATCAATGTAGGAGTGACAAATCCAGCACCAACGCATTCACAAAAATTACAACAAGATTCTTATGTGTCTTTATATGCCGATTGTTTAATTTTGTTATTGGGAACTGATTTTTAATTTTCAATCACATTCATCACAATATTTTGTTTTACTATATCGTAGTAAATAATATAAAATTGTGGGTAATGTCTGGCGTAAACAGCTTAAACGATGGAGGTGATTTTGAGAAGACGTCACCAGCTTACTTCAACTCCCTGTCGCTTCACCAGTCGCGATCGACTTCCGGCGGCAATCTTTCGCCATTCGCCGGCGAAACAACCGCATTAGAGCAATTTGGCAATAAATTAATCGAGTTACGTGCATTTAGTGGCAGTAGCGAAGCGTCTACATCGTCAGAGGTGTGGGGGGAGGTGAGCACCGAACAGCGGGTAAAAAAAAATAGCGATGGAGGATAGACGATGGATATGGGGGGGACTCGGGGAGGGGTGCCGTGACGATGGCGCATCGACTGGGGGTCGTTCAGGACGAGCACAGCGGAATTTAGGAGAACACAGCGGCGTTTTCGCTCTGACGCTATGCACAACAGGATATGGATGCATTTCCGTTCTCAAAGGGGTTAGTAATTATGGTCGGTAATGTGATTACTTCGTTTCGGAACGTAGCGGAGGCGGTAGTACCACTAGTAGTCCATTAGGGCGCCGTGTACTCTGTAATAATTCCGTATATCAGGGCTTACATGCCCTGGTGTCAGCGTTTCTGCGCCCCGTTTTGTATATCCCCGTTCGCCTACACGCGCAACTATATATACATGGATCCTATATGCATGTAGGTATATTACAATAGATGCATCATTACCATATACCAAATGAACGCACACAAGATGGCGATGGGTAAAGTACAGTGTTGCCGGAACTTATTGCCATTTTTGGAAACCTTCAAATAACTCCGACAACTTTGGCGAAATGAAAGAGAATTGGCGAATTTTTACTATTAATTCACTGTGCTAACAGAGACTAGCACAAACAAAACAAAATCAGCACTGAATCATTGTGGGGCATATTATTAACATTTATTAAAAAATAATGGGGGAAAATTAAATCGCTATTGTAATAATAGTATTAATTTATAATAATATTTAATTGATATGTTAAGCCATATTGTACCATAGTAACGTGTCGTAACAACGATATAGTTTTGTTTTTATGTAGAAATAAATATGTCAAATAAAGAATAAAATTTTTTTAAACATATTCCTAAATATACAGGGTGTATCCGATATAGAGGTAAATATAATAATATGTAACAGCTGTAATCATTTACGATCAAAAAGTCTTAATGCACAGGGGGTCTATCAGTAAACATTACCGAGAAAAAAAAATATTTTGTAAATGCCGTGGGTTAGAGCCGCACCTGTGCCCAACCTAAATGCTGTCCCGAGTATACCCCCACATACTACTATCATTCAGCCATTACCGCTGTTAGTTTTGTGTGGATCGCCGCTTGGAGTGCAAGCCACTTCGAACATTTTATTTAAATTCTTCCCGTCTCGACAAAACAATCCTTTTCAGGACCATCATGATTTCATATAAAGAAAATCGAAGCTTGATGCATCGACAAAAGCGCGGGAATGTATAGATTCATTTTCGCGCGATATCATAGTAAAAAGGCGTGTTTGCAAATTTTCTGTATCTACATTTATTTCTGTGTAATTCGATTCAATTCATTTTGCGTTATATGATTAAATAAATCCAAAGAAATAACTCAGAATCATGTGGGAGCGTTTATTAACAACTAACTCTCGATTCGACAAAGCGAAAGAAAAATATTTACATTTTTTGTAACTACTGAAGTCGCATATCCGGTGAAACTTGAACGTCTTATCAGGGTATTAAAAATAATACTTTGTAGACTTACGTAGAATGCTCTTAACAAATAAGGAATGTTTATTTTATAAAAAGAAGAAATTTAAAATGCCTCAGTTTTGCTATTTTTACAAGGGCACACTGGCCAATTGGCCTTGATTTATTCAGAATTACGTTAAATGAACTTACGGCATACCATTAAGAATAATACTAAATGAGTGCAATGTATTTATATATAATACCACGTTTAGCGGGTGCTTAACATGATGTTTCCTTGCATCAGGCCCGGACTAAAGAATTTTTGGTTCTAAATTTTTTTTTTTTTATTTTTTAATGATGATATCCGGTTTCGGCGGGTTTGTGCTTTATATGTCGTGTAGTTAACACCCAAGCAAAATTTACTTTTTTATTAGATACACCCTGTATATTTTAACATGGTATCAAAGTAATTCGAATTCTTTGGAAAGAATATCATTTGAAAAGGTAAAAGGAAGAAAATGGAATCTGTGTTTAAGTTGTCGGAACCTTTGATAGAGAGGCTTCCTTAGAGGTTTCTGGAACGGTGAACAAGCCAGACGTAAGGAAAATAGCAATCCTATTTTTATCGGTTGGTGATAAAGATTTGGAGATTTTGGAGGAAAAATTTAAATAAGAGTTTCTACCTAGATATCGATATATCTAGGTATAATCTCTCTCATAGCGATCTATGGAGTTTCCATACTGCCGAGGTTTTAGAAACTGAAGTTGTATGGGTGGCCGTTTTGGTATGTTTATATGTCAGAATTAATTTTGACAATTTGATGTTTGTAATGTACTAAGTGAAGTCACCCTATTTTATATATTTTTTGTAATTAATAATATCAAAATTATATGTCGTTAAAGAAATTTTCGGCAATGTATATGCAGGATAAACGGGAAGACAGAGAAGAAATAACTCAATTAACAGCGGAGGTGAGACGAATCAAAGAAGAGATTAAACCAAAATCAGAGCCTAAGGGAATCAAATCCGATAGAGTAAAAAGCAAAGATGAAAATCTTTGCTTTTTACTGCGAATGAAGAGAACGAAACTCTGGGGGAAGAACAATTCGGAAGAAAGCATAGATTTACAGAAGAAAATAAGGAAGCTCTTAAGGAAAATGGCACTGACAGGAAAAATGATAAAGAGGCAAATGTTAATAGTGAAAAAGACCATCATTATTATGGAGAAAAATTGAGATTGGAAATTGATTTATCAGATTTAAAACAAAATGGTACCGATTTGGGCAGTGAAAATGGTTTAAATAAAGTGGAAGTAGAAGAAGTTAATACAGAAAACTTTAAACGAAATGAGGACGACGAAAATTAACACAAATTCATAATGACTTATTGAAACGGAAATAAATAATTAGAGCTAGAAAATTATTATTTCAAACATCAATACAAAAAGCAGAACGGGACGTTATGAATTGGAAAAAAAGAAGAAATGGATAATAATGAAGTTCTTTTTAAAAAAAGTTAAATAGTTTATAATTTAAAGTTATGTTAACATATGTTCATTTTTACGAATTCGAGGATTTTATTGACAAAATTTGTTAAATTTTTGTTTTGGGGGGATAAATGCTATGGAGTTTCCATACCGCCAAGGTTTTAGAAACTGAAGTTGCTGGTGGTCTTTTTGGCATGTTTATATGTCAGAATTGATTTTGGTAATTTGATCTTCGTAATCTAGTAAATGAATTCACCCTATGGAGATATTTTGTTGATTAATTAATTTGTCAATTGAAGATGTCATAATGTAAAAAAAATTATATGAATGAAATAATACTTTTTTGCTATGAGGAGCATAATATAACAATATATGTTTGATGGGCATTTGTTCTTAGCCGATAATGCAATTTTATGTTTTTCTGTTTTTCTTAAGTTAGCGGCTTATTTTTATATTGAATTAATTTTTTTTAATCAATTAAAACTATTCATTAACGTTTCGACAATCTATTTATTCTTGTCTTCTTCAGAACATTTTTTGAATGAAAAAAATGTTTTCATACACAGTTGGTTTGTATTTGACAAATAACATTGTTTGTAATTAGTAAGAACATGTAAATTTTAAAGTAACTTTTAAAATGTCTTTGTGTTGTCTGTAAATGTATAAACAATTGAATTATAGAAAAAAAAATTCTGAAGAAGACAAGAATAAATATATATTTAATTATTTATAAATAATATTTTGATTATAAATGAACATACATTATTATTATTGCGGATAATTTGAAATATGTTTTGCATGACCTCAATCTGTTAGGAGCTTATCGAGAATTAGTCGACCAGTAATTACTAACATACCTCTCGGCGGGTCGACGGAGTGCACACGGTATATACTGATCTTACATACACATAAGTACTTATATACACACTACCGTAGATACATCACTCTATATATGGCTACACTTCATACAACCTCTTCTCATGCAGTAATACTCGCTAAATACCTCCCCTAGTTTGATTAGCGTGACGAGTTGCGCAAGCGAAATTGAGACTAACAAAATTTTTGCGTCCGACTTTATTATATTATAAGACCGCAATTGTCCCGTGGTATAATCCGAGCGGTCTCCCGTAACGTGCCGCTTTTATAATATGCTTTTATATAAACATCATCCTTTTTTTTTTAATCCTCTCATTTTATAACCGCAATATGTAATATACATGTGAGAGATCGCAGGGACTATATTCCACGTATGTGTTCCGGTTATTCCGGTTAAAATGGAGGATTTGATTTAATTAGAGAGCCTCGCTTCAGGTACCAGCTCTCAGTTCTGGGCTGCCATCTAGCGTAATGCGAAAAGCTAAATTAAACAGACGATTAAAACGTGTTTGTACGTGTGTGTGTTTGTGCAGTCAAAGGACGGTAAATGTATAATCGCCCAAATTGAGACGGCTTAATTATGTTAATAAATAAAGTTCTTTATTAATTTATATTATACTAGGTTAAAATTGTGGAGAAATAAGAAGTAACAAATTGCGATAATCGACACCAAATATTCTTATAATTGCTTTGGTTTTATCTCTCTTTTTTTCTAAAAAGGTTCAATAGTTTTAAATGAAATACACACGAAAATAGATTTGTGCAAAGTCTTCAACTACACTGTAAAAAGTATATATTTACAGAGTGGATGCTGGACAACGCTGCGAATAAGTTGCATATGAACCTATCTAAAACTAACTATATGTTTTTTCCACTCCAAGCAATCGAATCACAATTTTGACGTTGACGTTTCCTTGCATGGTGCCTCTCTTCAATCTGTGAAGAGTGTACAATTTCTCGGCGTCGAATTAGACGAAACTTTGGCGAATTTTTCGAAACGAAATGGCCATCATCCACAAGCAGTTTCACATAAGTAACTGTACATCTACATAGAATTTGTGTAGTTTATAATTTGCTGCAATTCAAAATATTTAAATATGTGTGCTGATTAAATCTTTCCTCAATAAATTATAGCGCAATACTATCACAACGATATTAAATTGTATACCAAGCTAACTTTTTGAAAATATTAACGTTTAGAATTTGTGACATAATTGGAATTATTGTATTCAGTCCAATCTCGGCAATTCTGTGAGGAAGGCGTACCATTAGTGGCAAAAGTCGATTCATTTGAGAAAAAAAATTTATATAGAAATGTCGATCCTTCAGAATTTTTTCTTCCAAAATAAAACAAAATTCCAATCTTCGGGCTTCATCCCCTTCTTCTAAGGTGGGAAGAAATCTAACTATATATGGTTTAATCTTTCTTGCTTTATAAACGCGCGTTGTAAAGGTGATCTGCTCTAACGACCTTCTTAGTGACAGTATGACCTGTTCGCGTACTGAATCTATTGCTAACGCAGTATTTATGTCATCTTCATCAAAGTCTTTTCTTGGATATTATGTACAGTGCCGGCAGTTATAATTTTTTTAATCAGTCTGGATGTTGTAGATTGAGCCAATACCATGTTTGGAAACTTCACATTAATAATTTAATAACCGCTGAAATAGATGATCGTCCTATGTCCTTCATATACCATACCAGTGAATGATATAGATCTGTTCTGGTAGAGTAGGTACAGTGGTATTTACAAACTAAAATACAGTGACCGGCAGAAAGTGCGCAGCATATGAGAAATATTTTTGTCTTTGAATTTAGCAGATCTCTTTTCTTATAAATTACCTCTGTATGTCTTGAAACTAAAATAACACTCATCAAATCTTTAATTAATTTTATTATACAAGAGGAAAAGTCAAAAATATGAAACTATGCTAAGAGCAAAGTATCTCAGCTTTTGTGTTTAGAAGATTCTTTTGTTAATAAATGTTGTTACAAAATCAACGCTATATCCAAATAAGAAGTTTCGTTTAATTTTAGCAAAAAAATTAGATTGAATAGTTTCTTTACAAGATTGATCGCGATCATACAGCTGCCATATCCTATTCTGTGTATACTTTCTGAGAGAAAATCATGCATACTATATTAAAATTAGGTTTTATTTCAAGGTAAGAGTTTCGTAAGAGGACCACTGATTTGGCCATTTATATGCATATTAGCGGAAAGAGCATGTGTTCCTGAGTGTAAAATGGTTAATCATTTTTGGGCAAATGGAAAGAAAGTACTAAAAACAGTGTTCGAAAAGTGCTATTTCGAGGTTATGTGCGAGGCGGTTCTGAATGATTTAACATGTGGTAACAATGATGTGGAAAGAAACGTTACTAAAATTTATACAAAATAGGCGCAAAGTTCAAACGAACTAGATTGAATTGTCGACTGCAATTGTCAGTTTAGCCATTACAATTATTTTTTCTCTAAATCCTCCTCTTCTTTATGGTGCGTAGGTCTATTTGTAGATATGTTTTGCCTGTTAGTGCCGCCGAAATAAAATATTTTTCTGATTTCTTTTAACGTGAATACCTAAGAATTCTGACTATTACAACATCCGTCCAGAAAATTTTGATGGAGACAGCATAATGTAATGCATGGATGACACTGCTTGGTAAATGTGCACAAAAGATAGTCCATATTCGATTTAATGATCCCATTTCAGTGTCTGCTCAAGTTTCTTGAAAAAGAAAACTTCAAAATGAGAATTACTTTTGGTGCACAATACGTTTTGTTCCCAAATTGAGCAAAAAATAACATCTACTTCAAATTCTAGTTTTTAGTAATTATTAGAAAGTCGCAATTAGTTTAACAGCGTCTTTTTTTAAGTAGGTCTAAATGTTGATCGCCACAAGCAAAAGAAAAAGTAAAACACAATGCATTTGCAATAATGTCAACAACAGATGTGAATTAACGTATCATTGAACTTCTACATGTCGTCTTGCGTTTGGTAAACATTTTATCGATTTAGTATTAAATTCTCTTAGCAATCAAGGGACACGGTGGACAAGTGTCAAATATTCCGGGGATTGATGCCAGCAAGAATCAAAAAACTCCTTTTCTTTGTCTCTCGAGCTTTCGAAATAAATTTATTTCATCATCAGTAGAACAACTAAAAAAGGATACAGGATGCTAATAGATACAATTGAATGAATACGTGAAGTTACTTACAATCAGAGTGTGGTGGTAGCAATAATATCAAACCATACATAAATATAATAGACAGTTCATTTAAAATAAAAAGAGATTAAACAAATTAAGAGTTAAAAAATTCAGCATTAAAACTGAGATTAATTCAAATTTAAAATAATGCAGAAGATATGAATGACAACAACCGCCATATTGTGACACTCCACGCGGGCGCAGGCGCAAACAGCTAAGAATAATTAAAGTAGTCTGAACATAAAGTAGAGTGCAATCGAAAAGTATTAGTTCGGGAATATTGTTTATTTGCAAACATTTTTAAGAGGAAGGAGTAAATGGAACTTAAATTGTTAATATCAGTTCTAAAATTTATGGTATCGTATTTATTAATGTACACCATTTCAAGAAATAAACGTTTTTTGTATTCCATCATTGACAGGGAAAAAATTTTTCTAAGTGGTCGATTTTTCTAAATGGCCAAAATTTATAAACTTTGTTTTTTATGTAGCCCCAAAAAAAGAGAAATCCATTGAGGATAGATCTCGCAATCTTGAAGACCAGAATTTTTTTGAATAACTTCGAAAAGGAAAAGAAGAAGCATTTAATAGCTTTGGGACAAAAAACATCGGAAATGTGGTCTTTTCAAAGCATGCTTAATCTTGTTTAAATTTTGCACACTTGCATAATTCATTAATCTGAACAACTTTTTTAAAGAACATTTTGTCGTATCTCCTACAAAAAAAGGCACTTTATTAGCGAGAAAAACTACGTTTTTATAAATTTCCAAGGCATACTTGATTTTTCAAAACTAAAAGTATGACACATTACACAAATTACTTTCCATCCAAGCAGGGCTAAACCCCAGAAGATGAAATTTCAATTGATTTTGTTTTAAACTTTTTACCTATTCATGCGTTGATTAGGGAACACACTGTATGTAGAATAAATCTTTAAAAACCTTGCAGTATTTAAACAAAATTTATACTATAATAACTTTGATGCGCGAATTGTTTTTGAATTTTCAACATTTAAACCAGTTTGTTAGTTTTCATTTATTCTGAATATTGAAAAATAATTGACATTTACTCAATTGTTATACATATCATTCAGAAAAGAATTACATAAATAAATATTATTTGCAATATCATATACCTATGGGCTATTATTACTATAAATTTCAAGCAAATGCTGTTATAATTACAAATAAGAATGTTAAGTATTAGGTATAAAATATAATGCAAAAACAATGTAGGATTACCTAAGTATAAACCGTGAATGGACGACCATATACCTGTGAAATTTACGGAATCTCCCTAGCATGGAAATTGGCTTTACTCATACAGGGGTTTCGTTTTAGTTGATTGTCGCTGTGCATATGAAGCACTAAGGTACCGTTCCATAAAGGTTATTTTAGTTGGTATGTTGATTGAAACCAACCGCTTTCAATTTTAACACTTAAGGGGATTAAAATAAACTATAATTTTAGTACAGATAATTGAAGGGCTTATTGTAATAACACGATAAGCCTCACCAAAATACTTTAATTTAAAATTGAATAATAGACAGTTTAATGCATTTTTCTAAAACTTCAAAGCTTGATAATTCATTTTTTTTGTGGCATATCATGTTATTACAAGAAGCCCTTCAATTTTTTAATAATTACAATTCCTGTATTGAATTGAAAAGGTTTGTTTTGCCAGTTATTACAAAAAAATAAAAATAAGAATAAAAAACTTCATACGATAGTTGCCTGTGCATTCTCAAAACATAAAACAATGTTACTAGATGTAGCTTTCTTCAAATCAACCTTACGAACGTAGAAGGCAAAGTACAACCTTAAACTATTAAGATTTTCGGTTAAGAAATATACAAAGAACATTGTTAAATATAATTTATAGGCACCCAGCATTATTGTCAAAATATTACCAAATATAAGAATAATTACAATTGGTCTAAAATTGTCAATTGTCGTATAAACACCCTGATGATAATTCTCTTGCATACATGTTTTGGCAGTGTTACTAATTTCCTATAACAGTAACGAAACGCGACGAACCATAATTGAAAACAAAAAACATGATCCACGTCTCGCCTTGACATTCACCGATCAGCTGTTCTGCTTTTGCGCCTCGAAGCGTTGGATCTAAATCTTACTTCGTGCGCGTTGCCAGTTCCTGGCTCGTCTGTCGCATGGTTCCGGTCATTTATCTACGAGATTCGCTTAGGTATACGAACACATACACACAAACATACAAACATGAACAGAGATGCTCTGCCGGTTCTATAGACGCAAGGTATATGTGGGTAGAATATTGCGGCCTTGTTGTACTTCACGCCTACTTGGTCACCTGGTTTCAGGGATTTCGTCCATACAGACGATCACGAAGATGTGTTCCTACGTTTCAATTTCAACGTGCCTGATATCTGTGTTACAATGAACAACTATACAGTAGCACGTTTAATTCCTGTTCATAGATGTTATAGGTTTGTTTGACATGCTATGTAGGACGCAGAATCTGTTTGCAGTTCTAACGATTATCATACCAATACTAAACCTTACGAAATGCATACACTGCCAAATAATTTGAAACGACTTTAATTGTTTCAGCTGCATAAAAATGCTGACTCGTTCTATTGAGCAATAATGTGGTACATATAACATACAAACCTGTGCAAATATTTCATTTAATTATTTCTTTATTATATTACCTACGCGTTACTTATTTGCTTTGAACTACATAAATACACATATTTATCTTACAGTAAAAAAAAATTATCGCTATTTGTGTTGTATATTTTATAAATATTTGACCGGATAATTAAATTTTGTTTTTGTTATCGCGATATTTAAGTATAGAATTATATATTTAATCATGCCTACTCTTGTGTGCATGTATTTGTATCTTACTATAAGAATGAGAGAGGAAATTAGATTGCGTAGATGTACCTACATACATGACCAACCGCATGTTATTATTGTCGGGACTTTGAAAAGACAATGAACCCATACTTAGTATTTCACATGTGGTTAGATTATTTGTAAAATAGAGAGAATTTGTATGGTTGTTTGATAATTATTATGATATTACGCCATTTCCAAAAATAAAGTTATTAGCTTTAATTAGTATGTTTTAAACACGCATATATTTATCTTAAAGCAAATATACATTGTTGATATAAAAATATATTAATAATTATTACATAACGTTTCGTTTCGTGATTTGTGTTTTATTTGATTGTTTCGATTTCAACATCTGCTTTGGAATTAACAGAAAATTCTTTGAATTTAACGGCATTCCACAAAATGTTATATGGATGAAAAGAATTTGTAGAAAGGAATACTCTGTTCCTGAACAAAAATATAATAACCCACAGAATTTAAAAAAAATTAAACTATTTTACGTTAAGATTATACAAAATGTCAATTTTAGTGTAAATTTCCCCAATAAAAATGCTCGTATTTAAATTTTTCATCATGATGTGGCATACTTATAGCAAATTTTAAATAATATGTAAGTACTTCTCTTTTGCAATGGCAGATAAACTTTAATTTGAATTTAATTTATTTCAGTATATCCCTATTTCTCCTTTTACTTTACAAAATTATACACAAATCTTCCCCTTGCATTAGTTTTAACTGTCTATAGACAACGAGGTAGTTTATGCACACTATATTTCTTTAGTGATCAAGATGTCATAAACGGCTGTTGAACGTTTACTTCCGCATGAATATCAATATTACCGTGTAAAGTTTTGATTAATGCATGTACTTATAATGAGTATTACTAACCAACATATTACTAAATTGTGGTTTAATATCAACATATGGAAGTTAGGAGTAATTTAAACTCATAAAGATGAGTAAATATGTTCATTGCCTATTATAAACAATTGAAGGAAAATTCTAGTTCTAAAACTGCGTTTAGTGTAAACTTTTATTTTCCTAAAAAAAAAAAAACACTTATAACAAAAAATCCACTTGTACCCTTCTTATTCTAACCCCTTCACTTTATTATTTTCCTATATTATATTAATTATTTAAGCTCTTTATAGGGCATAGAAACATGGGAGTAGTCTGGTTAGGGGAATTGAATTTGCAGATGACGTGGTCATAGGAGCGAAAAAGAGCTAAAAAGAAACCTGAGTGTATGAAATGAAAAACTTATTGAATTAAAAGAAATTAAAGATTAATGAGGCAAAAACCAAAGTAATGGTCATTGGAAAAACTGATAGAGTATTAAATATTGAAATAAATGCCAAGCCCTTACAACAAGTATCTGGGAGTATATATCGACAACAAATCTAAGCAGGACACCGAAATAAATGCAAGAATTGAGAAGTACATATATAGAACGTATATAAATCTGTATTTATGCCCACTCTCATCTGGATGTGAAAGTTGGGTCTTAACAAAAGGGATGGAAAGTAGAATACAGGCCGTAGAAATGAAATATCTCCAGAAAGTGCTAGGTATTACACGCATGGACCGAACAAGAATGACACGATTCGAGACAGACTAAATGTAGAGTCTGCAACAAAACACATACAGAAATGTAAGCTGCGATGGTTTGGTCACTTAAAAAGGTTGGATGGTGCCAGACCTGTGAAGAATATATGGGAAGCGAGGAGACAAGAGAAGAGAGGCAGAGGACCTCCCCAGACAACGTGGGATCAGGATATTGAGAAAATTTTAAAGGAAAGAGGACTGACAAAGGATCAAGCATCGGCGCTAACGGTGAACAGGAAGAAGTGGAGGAAATTTGTATATGGCGAAGACAAATGAAGTCAGCGAAGTATATTCTTCACACCTTAGAGTAGAAGACTATTTAAATACAGTTCAATTCTGATAATTCCTATCTTGAAACAGATTATTTAGTTAAGAGCTACATTTAAAAGTTGAACTCACTAGATAATAAAAAACTCCTACGTTAAACCATACCAGATTAGGTATAGTTTAACTACCAACTTACACTTTAGGCATATACATGAACAGAGTAACAATAAATTAATGTAAATCAAGTTTAAAGTTTTTGCTCATAAATCTATGGTTTTTGTTCAACATGGTCTTGCTTGTTTGCATTGCATTCACGTGATTTGGGTATCAGGTTCTTATTGCTCTTTGCATCATGCATTGTGTTATCTGGCCTTACGCATTCGATTTTTAACATTTTCGACTTGTGGATAAGTAATATAAACATTCTAACAAACAAAATATAAAATATAGAGATCTGGTGATCTCTCCGGCTAGTCGAAGGGGCCATCTTTTCGTATTCTGCACCAAACCTTTAATAAGTTAAAATATTGCTGATTTGGTGCATTGTAGGAAGGTGCTCCATCCCGTTGGAACCACATGTGGCGAAGTATTTCTAGGAGTATATCATCCAGAGCCGGTAGTACGGCTGAGAAGGAAGGGTGTCATCATTGCCAATCTTGCAAGTCAAGCAGCAATATGCGCTACCGGTTGTTGGTGGGTGACCATTCGGACAACACTTCTCAGTGGCTCGGTGTGTTCCGGCACCCTAAGCCAAGGGCCTTCAAGGCCTGTAGTGCTGAGGTATTATATTATCCAGATAACCTTCGAATTCAGTCAGAAGAAAATCGGCATATCGTTCCGCAATAAGGATATACTATACGCACAGTCATACATTAATTGCGCTCACAAAATTCTCATTAATTCCAATTTTTTCTATTCCGTTACTATTGAAGTTGGACTCAACACACCAAAAAATTAAATTCAATAAATGTTTATTATTGTTAAGTCAATAACAAAATTCCATCCTGCTGTCAAAATCAGCAAAAAGTCTTAATCCTTGCACCAATTCTATGAATTTTTTTAATATAGAAAATATTTTGTGCTGGCTTAGTCTAAAATCAGCCACTGCCTGACGTATTGAATTTGATGGATGTGCTCTAAAATACACCAATACTAAAATATCATTATTTGCAGCATGTCTATTTTGGCACTTAGTGTCTGAGCATTAAAACAGTCATTTCTACGTGTAAATTATATTCCAGCCTTGTAAAGATCCCGAGGGGGTAGTCGTCTCGTTGCTGGATACATAGCTTAATACACTGGATATACTTCTACATTATTGCTGATATCTGATATACTATCTTTAACAAATTAAATGCGAAGTGAAGCTCCACAAGTCTTCGATTATTTATGCAACCGAAACCACAAGTACTGCGTACCGAGCAATGCGTAATTCAAAATTGTTTGCAAATCATTTTTAATTACTATTTCAGTGTATTGTAGCTTCGATTGCATTAATAATCGAAGATTTGTGGGGCCTAGATTTGCATTTAATTTGCTAAAAATGATACACAAATAGCATATCCATTTTTATTATTATTGGAATAATAAGCATTCAGTTCGTGTTATCTTCGACGAAAATAATAATAGAATTTTCTCAGTTAGTTTGACACTAAAGCTGTAATAATTGTTTTCTCCGCTTACCTTTGTTAGACGATGTGTTCAATTCGTTTAAGCGTACATTTAATTTATCAATTTGTGCTTTTAAATAATTAGGTAACTATGGCAAATGATATATAGCTGTAGAGAGATTTTGTTGGAGTTTTAAAATACGTAATGAAATTGTTATATTCACATTTCACTTAAAATTTTACAAGATTTGCTATATTTAACGCATTTGTTGCTCAAATATTTTTTGTTTTAAGACATAATAGGGAACTAGATGCAGATCAACTTTTATTCTTTAACTTTTTGTCGTATCTCTAACTACAGCCGAGATATCTGATGGATTGTATATTACAGTCTGTTCCACAAGAAAGGAGGCGAGGTTTCTTCGAAAATTATCAAGATATTTATTCCAATTCTTTTTAGATGAATATACAATTAAAATGCAAAAGGGCACAATTGCTACATATACCAGTATAATCTTCCTGACACCTCTCGAGAGTGACTTTCAACGAGATTTTCAGCATAACTCTTCGGCAGAGCACGCCATATCTTCCGAATCACCGTTGAAAGCTGCTTCAAATTGTGAACAGGCTTTCTGCAAGCTGACGCTTCATAAATGGCCCACACGTTTCTCAATGTGGTTTTGGCGTCTGGAGACTGGTAGGGCCAATCAATGGTCACAATGCCATTTTCCTCTTTCCAGGCGGCACAGGCGGCTCCGATGCTTCGGGTCATTGGTCCTCTTGCAAAACCCAATTTTCATTATCGGGCCGAACATCTTCTTAGCCGACTTTAAAAGGCCACGTTTGTAAATATTGAGCATTTTGATCGAATCAAATTTTGCGTGAAGAGCTCCAACAACAAAACCGTGCACTGAGAAGCTCCTCAGACATTTATTTTTTACAGGATGGTTTGACGGTGCGCTGAACGAAATCGTGTGCTACTTCTTCACCAGCACGCTTCACCGGAACCCCCGCCCAGAAAGTCGCGTTCATCCGAGAAGCTCACCTTTGTCCAGTCGCGATCCTTGTTCTCGCCCTAGTCCAGCTCAAGCGTTTCTCGATGTGGTTTATGCTAAGTAGAGGTTTCGAGCTCGTTAGGGCGATATAATAGGTTTTTCTTCGTTCAAACGTCGCCTGCCTCGTGTTGAGGCTAACACGAATTCCCTTCTTCGCCAGTTTTACCTTGGCTTCACGCAGGTGCATAGTGGGGTGACTCCTAAACAACTGGACAATCTCTGTTGTCGCTTTCTAGACGTTGCTCGTCGTTTACCGCGTTCAGGAAAATCATCAACATTTTTAACTCTCTTATAGCGCTTCACCCACTCTCAATCGAACTTCTTGTGATCTTTTAATCACTTTGGCTGCAGCAGCAGTACGACAATTTGGTCCTTTTCTATAGCGTGCACAAGAAGACAGCCTCAAGCGTTTTTTTAATGCGAAACTCATTTTGCAATCGATCGCTCTATTAACGTTTCGAGCAACACTGACATGAATTTGTATAGGCGTCGTAGTCCATGGATGCTACGATCGCGCCGAAAGAAACAAACAGAAATATCTCTCCTTTTGCTAGCAAAAACCTCGCCTCCTTTCTTGTGGAACAGACTGTATATGCATTATCGTTATTGCAATATATATTTACTGACGATTAAAAGGAGTGACAGTTAATGATATTACAGCATATTTACACTTTTTGCAAATAGCGAAGATGATTGTCTGCATCTTTCTACAGCACCTCCACCAGAATCATCCACAATCTACGTAGAAGCTCCGCATTTCATCTTCGAATTTTATTAATTATGTTTTAATTAAATTTTAATCGAGGGACGCGATGCTGCACCGGAATTAACGCAGACAGATGGGAGATCGGACCCGAACAGTTTGGAATTTAATTTAATCCGGCTCGGCTGCCGTTTTGGAATCCTTTTTTTTGCGCTAAACGGGCGCGACTAGACGAAACGGCATCACCGTCCGTTCGGACCCGAATATCGATAGCGTACGGATAGCCAATTAATTTTTTTTTTTTTTGTCAGCGACAAGCTGAAAAATTAAATTAATTTTTTCAGGGCCGTCGAACGCGATATAATTTTTATTTTATTATTATTTTTTTTTTTTTGTGCGAGGGACATTAAAATACTGCCAATCCAATATTTTTTTAATTAATTGGTTGATTAAATTACCAAGTCTCCGCTTCTAACGCAAAAATATTTCGGTAAATTGGGTTCAACTTCTCGCTGATTATATTTCGTGATATTGACGCAACGGGTAAACTAATTAGTCTGCTCGCGAGAGGGCGACTTGCAGTAAAAATTTATTAAGCGTAAATAATAAATTATCATCTTCTGTTCTTAGAAATAAAAAATGTGAAATACAGGAAACGTAAATGAGGAAACAACAAAGATACTAATTAATAATGAATTTATGTCGTTGTAAATGTAGTCAGTATTTTAAATACAAATGTAGAATAGAATAGCTTTATTATTGCAGTGTTTCAATACAAAAGTAACAATGCAAACGTCAGGTCAAGAGCAAATATTTATAAATGTATATTTGAGGTTAGAAATTCGTCTATATTGTATGGCTCTATTTCTAGTAATATTTTGTATACATAATTTTTAAATGTTGACAATTTTTTTACAGTTTTAATATGTGATGGCAATTTGTTATAGTAACTCAGGCAATTATATTCTAAATTGTTCTCACTTAGTGTGAGTCGATGCTTGGGGTAGCGATAATCGGTTTTAAACCTTGTAGAATACTCATGTTGTAATTCATTATCATCGAATAAGTATTCGCTTTAAATAAGAAGATTAGCAATTCAAAAATGTAAATACCATACACAGTTAAAATGTTAGCTTGTTTGAGAAGAATCCTCTGCAAGATTGAGAGTACTCGAAGGCTTATTAATTCATCACGCGTTAAACTCTTTTCTCTGTATTCAAAAAAAAAACTGTTTAAGTCACTACCACCACTCCATCACGATTCCATATTTTATGTTTGAGTAGCAGCAACCATACCTACATAAATACGAGCACATGCCAAACTTACTATATTTCTAAGTCGACCATCGCAAGCAATAGCTACATGTTTTTTTACAAAGTACATTGACGTGATCTTTCCATTTTAAGGTTTCTCGACTGTAACACCAGCAACTTAACACAAGGTGCGACGGGATATTCGCATTATTAAATTCACAGCTTCTGGGAGGTTTGAAATTTGTTGCATTTGAAGAAGATGACATTGATTTATCGTGGTTAATTTTAAGCTGTTTGATAGTTAACCATTCCTCAATGTATTTAAATAAGCGCTACCTTAGATGATAACTTCATCTAGTGTACTACCAGTTATTAAAAACGTAGTATCGTCCGCATAATTTACAGTTGAAAGTTACTTACAAGAGGTGGGCTTGAGATTATAATAATCATTAAAGTAACGATAATAGTACAGGGCCTAGTATGCTACCTTGTGGCCACCTTTGTTTATGGTCATGTTATCTGAAAGAGCGCCTTCATTTTTACTTCTAACATGCACTTTTTGTGACGTTCGTTTAAGTAAGATGAAACCAAGCCAAAGCGTTACCTCTTGCTCCATAGTGCTCAGCTCTGTTGAACGTATGGAATGGTCTATGCTATCAAACTCTTTTACAAGATCTATAGTAAGCAAAGTTTTTTGTTTATCTCCCAAGGATTTAAAATTCCGCTTGTTAGTTCGAAAAGTGCAGTTTCCGTATTCTTACCCTAACGAAGCCATGCTAACATTTGCTATGTTGTTAATTTATTGAGATACCCTAACAATCGGTTGTATGCGTCCTCTGTCAATAATTAAAAATTGTAATAGACTAATAGGCATAGTTTTCAATTGTTTACATCGCGGATTTATAACTTTATAATTATAATAACTCAGCACTCAGGCCTTGAAGGTCCTAGGCAGATGCCGGCACACCCGAGCGCACTGAGAAGCTGTTGTCCGAATGGACCCACCAACAACGCGGTACGGCATATCATTGCTGGCTTGACTTTCAAGATTGGCATGATGACGCGCACTGCCGGCACCGGATTTATAAAATTGCCACAACCATAAAACAGCTTGTTTAAGTGAATCCGGAAAAGTTCCAGTTGAAAAAGAAAAGTAGAAGCTTTTGATCATTGGGATATGTAATATACTAGTGACTTGATATTTTTTAATGTATTTCATACTTACAATTTGATATACTAGGGATTTAAGGATCCTATAAGTAATATTGCTAAAGTATGGACATGAGGCACAACAGAAATATCTGCATCTTAAGGCGAATCTTTTGACTTGATTTGATTAATTACGCACTTATAAAATAAAGCAAACCTACCAATAGGCATTTGCACTTATATTTCTTTCTTTTGTATTTTATTTCGTTGTCATATTTGTAATTACTGCTAAACTTTAAATAATTTCACTTTATTTCTTAGATTTTAATTAGATTCTCAGTTGAATTTAATACCACTGATGTTATTGATTGCTAAACCACGGTTTGCTTGCTGTTGGTTTACAGCTGGCATCTTTTTCAAAATTATAGAACTTACACATCTTGCTCCCGGTTTATGAGCGGCAGATATGTATATTGCGGATTTGTTTGAGAAGTTCTAGCGTTAATTAAGTTAACTTATCTCGTTTTGAATAGACATAATTCATTATATTTTTGATATAATGATATGATATCTATTTCTAACCCTACAAATTAGTATATATATATATATTTTAACCAGAGTCTACATTCCCTTACTATCTACGAGCAACCAGCGCGGAAAACATTAAAAACTCCCCATTAATAATGGATATTGTAACACACGCGTCAGTACAAATTACGTTTTATCAGCTAATGCTTACGCGCAGGTGTATACCGTTGATGTTTCCCCATTTTTATTTTATTCAGTACCTTCTCTTTCCCCCGTCCCTCTCTCTGCTTTCCGCTAAAACGCTTCTCCATTTACAATCGGGCGAAGACCATCGCCGACAGGAAAAATAAAATGTAATAATTCAATTAACGCTCGGCGAACGATAAGGGGTTTTAACGTGAAAATGATAAAAGTAATTCGCTCCGATCCCCAGATGGCCGGTAAAAACGCCAGCCTACCCTTAATATGGGTATATAAAT
The DNA here is from genome assembly GCA_004143645.1 of Protaetia brevitarsis. Taxonomy (NCBI): domain Eukaryota; kingdom Metazoa; phylum Arthropoda; class Insecta; order Coleoptera; family Scarabaeidae; genus Protaetia; species Protaetia brevitarsis. The sequence continues at coordinate 11,562 of RXPK01001231.1, read as the reverse complement.
GAGTGTGCGTCGTCACGATAACGGAGGACTCCGTTGATTGTCGGAGCGTGTTTTTGAACGATTCACACATTAAAATGTAATATGCATACATACGGGATATGTATCGTATAAAAATTTGGAGTAAAATTTAGTACCTATTTTACTTAATTCAGAGCACGGTAAAATGAGGTGTAACGATTCGCGTTCACATAAAATAAATTGTATAATTTGTCAATCACATTTAAAAATTATAATTAAGAATTAAATGTATTTTTTATCAATTTATTTTAATTAAGGGCACAGATTCTTTAATTTATCATTTATATCTAGTTTTCGAACGTATTTATTTTTTGTACATTGCTTTCTGAACATATACCATTGTAATGTCAATACTTTTTTGCTTTCATTTTATGGTATACGGTGTATCAAATAAAAGTAAATTTTGCTTGGGTGTTAACTACACGACATTATAAAGCACACAACCCTCCGAAACGGATTTTATCAATTAAAGATAAAAAAAGTAAATTTAGAGCCAAAAATTCTTTAGTCGCGGCCTGATGCAAGAAACGTCATGTTAAGCACCCGCTAGAACTGGTATTATGTAATAAATACATTGCACTCATTTAGTATTATTCTTAATGGTATGCCGTAAGTTCATTTACACGTAATTCTGAATAAATAAGGCCATCGGCCAGTGTGCCCTTGTAAAAATAGCAAAACTGAGGCATTTTAAAATTTCTTTCTTTTTATAAAATAAACATTCTTATTGTTAAGAGCATTCTACGTAATCGTTACAAAGTATTATTTTATATACCCTTAAAGACCGTTCAAGTTTCACCGGATATGCGACTTCAGTAGTTACAAAAAATGTAAATATTTTCTTTCTGCTTTGTCGAATCGAAAATTAGTTGTTAATAAACTAACATGAAATCTGATTATTTCTTTTGGATTTATTTAATCATATAACGCAAAATGAATTGATAACGAATTACACGGAAAAAATGTAGATACAGAAAATTTGCAAACCACCCTTTACTATGATGTCGCGCGAATATGAATCTATAAATTCCCGCCGTTTTGCCGATGCATCAGCTTCGCTTTCTTTATATGAAATTCATGATGGTCCTGAAAAGGATCGTTTTTTCGAGACGGGAAGAATTTGAAAAAAATGTTCGACGTGGCTTGCACTCCAAGCGGCGATCCACACAAACTTAACAGCGGTAATGGGTGAATGATAGTGGTATGTGGGGTATACTCGGGACAGCATTTAGGTTTGGCACAGTGTGCGGCTCTAGCCCCCGGCATTTATAAAATATTTTTTTCTCGTTAATGCTTACAGATAGACCCCTTGCATTCTAGACTTGTTTGATTGTATTCTGATTACAGCTATTAATATTAATTATTTTACCTCTAAATCGATACCCCTGTAATATGTACAGGCGTAATTTTCTGTGTTGGTAATCCCTTCTTTGACTGACCGCCGACACTGTAGGTGTTTTTGTTGATGCCGCTCGTGGAAAAAAACTGCGTAGGAATTAACAGGGATTCATAACCTGCAAATGTTGAATACTTATTTCGGCCAAAGCTGGAATTTGTGGGTAAAATAAATTATACCAATTCTGACTGGAGAAATATCAGACAGATATTCCTCCAGTCAGTTGGTTTGTGGCAGTTCAGCTACCTACATTTTGATAGGTATTTCAACACACGTTTTGGATCTTGATAACAGCCAATACTGCAAAATCTCTCTTATTATATTTTTCAGGGCAAAAGCTAACGCAATCAAGAAAGATCTGATTTACTGCAGCTCTCATCTTGAAATATGCATGGGAAATCTAGACAAGTAGAACGTACTGCGATTTTAGAGCACGAAAATCTGGTAACCACTTTCTCGATTATTGCATTGCTTATTTTCAGCTAGTATTAACATCATCAGCGATGAGATATGTTGTGATGTGATAAGCTTTTGTCTGCCGGTTTAGGACCTAATTTTCATTTCATAGGTACTTAAGTAAAGTAGATTTAAGTATTTTTTAAGACAGATATCTTCTAAGTTTTGTGGAATTTCTATTAATTTAGTTCCAGTGATATTGAGCCAAATGTCATCCATCCCAACAAAGAAGAAAATCAAACCATTTTTTTATCTTGGACTATGTTACAAATGATGGTAAAAACGGAAAATATAAGCATAGTTCTTGCCACAAATAAACACATGTAAAATCTACGGCCTACTTAACATAATAGAGTCTCCGGAAATCATCAGTTTCATCGTCTTACTGATGCCAGACAGAGTCTTTCGAGCATCTTTGTCCTGTTTTATAGGCGATCACCTGTCTCGCCAATGATAATTAGTTACATGTGCGGCAGGATAATTATGGCACCTAAGAAGATCAGCCCTTCTCGCGACGTTTTGTCCCAGTACTCCTTTCGGCGAACAGATCCAGGACTTTGGGGGTTGGCCTGTCCTGAGGCTCAATGACTTCAGCCAGTAGGGGATTTCTCAATTTACTTCTCCCATTCCCGTGACCTTTAGACTGAAGTTTAGTTTTCCTATAAATATAAGGTCCCTCATCAGTCCCTGGTTCGTGTAAGTTTTGGTTATCAAGTTAGATCCGATAATTAATCCTCCGACATATCTTCGTTCCATGGCCTATTTTGTCTGCGAATATACACCATTTTTTTATGCATTTCTGGGTACTTCCGTTGTATCTTTCCTTACCTTGCTCTTACGGAATTCCGCTGACCTGGATTCAAGGTTAGTATCCTTGGCTTCTTTAGAAAGTTCTTGCATGCAACAGTAGTTAAATGTGCCTTTCAAAGATTTGTTGCGAATGCTTCTGCCTTGAGCCAGGTTCTTGCTTCATTTATGTTCTTCTAGTAATGATTTTCTTTATGAAGTGCTCGAAATTAATGCTCCCATTCGGCGCCATCGTACATCACCGTCACGAGTTGCTTTTGTATCAGATCCATCTACTCTTGATTCATTGTTTTTTTAAGATGACGCTTGTCTATTACGTCGTCTGTAATCCTGACGTGTCTCGCTAAATCATTGGGTTTCTTCAAGGCTTGCGATGATGTTTTAGAGCCTCCGTTAGATCTTTTTAACCCTCGATGCTCTTTCTACGTTTACCATATTTTCAACTCTCCTTTTCGTGCCCACTACGGTATTACCTTCCCTGATTGGGATATCTCCTTAGCAAAGTAAAGCCTCTTTAGTTCTATTTTTCCAGCCCAGATGAAAATTGTTTTTTTAACGACGCGACGTCGGTATGTAATTTTTGCTTTTGTTTGCTGTTCGGAAATCAAAATTAAAGCAAAAAGAATTATTATTTCAAAGTAATTTCACACTAAAAATTGTTAAAGAAACCGGATTTGTTTTATATTGTATAGAACACTCGGTGTATCTAGTTAACATTGCACTTTATTAAACTACAAATTGCGATAGGGAAATTCACCGTTAACCTGCTGTGACGAGGAACGTACGGACAGCTAGCGGCTACGGTGTGATGGGACAAGATCGCGTGATGTTTTAATTATATGCCAGTATTCCAGCGTCGTGATGCAAAGACCGTAGCAGCTCGTGCAAGTCACTTAACTTACCGACCGATGCAACTATTATAGAAGTCATATCTTGCTGTCAGTTTTACCAAACGGGCGACTATGGCCTGAGGTGAGGCGTGCTATAAAGAACAGCCATCAGTAATCAGGGAGGTTAATGGGAACCGACATGGCAAGCGATATACCAAAGATTTTGTGCAGCACGTTTCGAATAAAACTTTATCGTCAAATCTGATGCATCACGCCTACGTAACTATTTATACAATCCATTCTGGTGATTTTAGTCCTTATTACACATTTCTACAGTATTTAAGCGAATTGGTTTAGCACTCTTCCAATTTATAGTTCAAGGCTTCTGTAACGGTGTTTCTATTTTGCCGGAGTTAATTTAGCGCAACAGATATTGTACAATGGAAATTAATTTAGAAATTTTAGAAATGATGCATTATAGAATTCATATTCAGGAAATATTAGAAAAACCAATCTAGTGTTACGCTACACAGTAGCATACAGCCCGGATTAAAAAATAAATTTTAAAAGAAATACATTAATTAAATTAGAAAAATCAAAATTTTATACATCCCGAGTGTCCACTATCTTTAATAATTTTGATTTAGAAACGTTCTCTTCTCACCAGCTCTAGATGGCATGCAGGCGAGAAATTTCGATCGAGGCGGTGACATAAAAAAACATATTTAATAGCTCTTACTTTCTATATATTTCAGTACAGAGTAGAGATTCTGAGCACGGACGTTGTCATTTTCGTTCTCCGCTTCAAATTCGACTGTCAGTGACCAGTTTAAGAGCATATCATAAGCGTGGTAATGTCGTGCTCAATAGATTCAATCTCTTATGGTAAAATTTAAACACATTTATTGTGTGATAAAATGATTTTATTTAATAAAAAAAAAATTCTAAATTGGATTTGTTTTAAATCAGACATATAATCTTTGGTATAATTATGTCAGGTAACTCCGTGAGTCCTTTAATTAATACCACTTAAAGTTTTATTTAGTAATTCCACCTTTTGCAATCAATTTCACAGTCGTACGTAAACACTTTAAATCAAATTTCAAAATCCCGCAATTTTGACCGTTCAAACGGAGTTATGTTAGGCTTAAGAGACGTGTGCAACAGAGTAGCCAACCTTGATGGTAAATTACTGATATTGTTCTAACGTAAAGTACACTATTAAATACATATAAAGCTACCAACTTATACTAATTTCCCCTAGTAAACTGGAGACCTGTTAGCTATGTTACACAGCAATTCTAACCCTCCAATTCTTTCTGAACGAATAAAATGCAATTTCTTTAAGTATATTAAATTGGATTGGAGTTGAATAATAGTTTTATTTTCTTAGTAGATTGACGAGAAATACCTTCTGCGGAGCATTGAGTAGTCTGGAATGTTCGAATCGGATTCGGATCAGGGCCCTGTACATCATAGGTAATTCAGATCACGGAGTCTGGCTCAATCATGGAGGAACATCACAGGAACTCGGTGAAACATCGCGTTGAAGAAAAATTACCCAAAAGGTTGCGGGTAATTGGATATATTATGTGAAAAACTTTGTTTAACATTAACCATTAATTTTAGGTTGTAAATTGAAATTAAATTGATTTATCGAAATAGCCGTTAAATTTTTTCAAAGAACAAAATGAAATAGGCTCTGCTCGAACAGAGTTTCGTTAGTGAATGGTCTCGAATCGTACCGTCTTGAAAATGTTAATTTACCGAAATGAGGGAAGCTCCGATTGTTTTATATATGAGAATGCCATTTGATCGAAAGAACTATTCGCGATGTTCAACGAAGTGAAAATAAATAAATTTACAAAATCTGGATCACCTTACACTTGTAATATATAAAGTATGGTCACTAATTATTGAAAAATACATTTGAAATTTTAAACACTATACGTAATACTACACTACACTAAATTAACAATCTTAAAAATTCATCTATTCACCTAAAGGTAGGCAACCATTTATACACATAGAATTGTTACAAAACCCAATTTCCAGTAATTTTTACCATTGTCTCTTCTGTTGACATACAAGCCATTGGCTGCCACTGCATATTACAAACGTTATTAGACTAATTGAACGAAATACATACACAGTAAAATAATAAAAGTGTACACTTGAATTAGACTGGATCCAAATTTGATCTGTCATAGCTATTTGTAAACTTATACTATTCAAATTCTAAATATTCATTTTCGATGTGTATGTGTATCACTGCTTCATCTTGCTTCTTGAAGGGAAATTCTAAAGAAAAATGCCTTTAAGGACTGCCAACTGCAGAGGGTTTCCTACATCACGCTGGACATCTTCTAGCTGTCTGGCTGCTACATATGTTACTCTTTTCTATTATATCTAATTAATTTTAAATATATACTAAGTAAAACAGTAACATTCCCTTTTTAAATAATAGTAGAATATCAAGTACTCTCTCCATAACACTAGGTATATGTTCTTGCTCTGATATGGTAATTCTTTTAGCTTGTAATGTATTTTATATTACGACGTTTCAGTCGCATTGTCTTTTGACAGTCATAAAATGTAACATTAAGTGGTTATATAAAATAAATATTAAATTTTGTGATTCTTTCGCGATTTATTAGTTGATTTTTTTTTTTTGGTGTGGGGAGTTTTTTTAATCAAAAATGTGGAAATTATTTTGCGTGTATAACTTTAATTTGACTGCTTTGATTTTAATTTAAGGACTTTTCACTTTCAATTAAATGTTAATCGGCGATTCGGTCAGTACATTCAAATCCGAATCTGACTTCCGGCTTAGCCGGAAAATGATTTGGTGTGAATGTCTGTGGTATGAATGTAGTAGACTAAGATCGATCTTAACTTCTCTTTTTTGCAGTTTTTTCCAGTTTTAAAATTCCCATCTTATACCAATATTTCCTCCCACCTTAGTCCGCAGTAGGCCCCTGCTTGATGTTTAACTCCATATCTCAACTGCGGTTGTTAATGCCAGCGTATTCGCTCAACAGAGCATAGCATCCATTCTGACACAGTCAGTAATTAAAGAGGATAGAGGTGTAGGGCGCCAGAAGGATGGGAAAGGAGAACAAGCTTGACTATTATGAATAGCGTTCCCGTGATATACTAAAATAGCTTATCAGTAACACGTAGCGGAGGAGGAAGGGACGGCCACGCCAAAGGGTTACCGGGGTTCGACTGCCCCGCCGAACAGTCCGATGTTAATGACTCGGGATTTCAATTAAAACTAATTACAGCAACCCGGCAGCCCAATCAATTGATTAATCATTTAATTAATCAACTAATTAACGAAGCAACGTAGCTAATGCGTCGGCAGCGCCGCATGTATTAAACTAATTGAATCTATGTAACGTACGGACGCGGAATACTTCCTCCTTATATAGCTATTGTTCGTGAGAGCTGGCTCGACGAGTGATGGAACATTGGAGCATCGCAACCCCTAGCAGCTAATGTTGCTGATATTTCTATAGTATAGTTGAGGTAAGTAGTTGCCAGTGCGCTTTGTTTCTGTAATGAATAGGTGCATATGTAGGTATAAAGGGGTGCATGCTTCGTTCATCTACGCAAATCATGTACGATGTAGTTAATAATTGTAAGTACTTCAATAGCTGCACGAATTATCAAAGATGTTTATTACATATATTTACTACATATACATATGAAGCCATAAAGAACAAAAGGTATTCATTTTGTGAAAAAGAAATCCGGTTACATACAAAAAATAATAGGTGAAGAAAGATTTTGAGATCGTTCTTATATTTTCGATCCTAAATCCATAGATATATGAAATTTAAAAAGTAATTGAATCTGCGAGATTTAATAAATAGCAAAAATCAAAAATGACTGAAAATGCCCTTTTTTTAAGGAGTAGAAAATGCCTAAACAATTTAATAATTTAACATGGCACTAAACGTGTGGAAATGCTCCATCGTTTCATATACGCAATGCTTGAATCATGTCATCTATTAATGTGTTCGCAATTAAATCGGAATTTAGTACAAGTAGTGATATTTAAAAATTGGGAAAAACAGTAGATAGTCGATTAAACGAACTAATTAGAACCAAGAGTAGTTACGATAATCAAAATGTTTGTATAATCAAACAGCATACAAAAAATTGTATAATTCAGTTTTACTAAATGGCTAACAGAGTAAACGCATGTATGTACCATCTTTAACAAACGAAATGCGAATTGAAGCTCCACAAATCCTCGATTATTTATATAACCGAAACTGCAAATACTGCATACCGAGCAAGGTAATAGAAAGGTTTAATTTGCTACAGATGGTACCTAGAGAACAAATGATTTACGTACAATATCTTTATCACAATACCTTTGCAAAACACAGAATTTACCACACACACACATTTAACACGTTTTAAATGAAGTTAACCACATCAAAACTGATGGTGAGCATGGTGAGGTAATACAAAATAGAGCTAGGTATATACTGTAATGGGTCAAAACCATCGTAATTTAAAACAATCGGACCATAAGCACACTTGCTTGCAACGGCCCAAGTGCTTGCAACGGTCCAAGCGCTTGCAACAGCCCAAGCGCTTGCAACGGCCCAAGTGCTAAGTACCTTTTTGGATTTTTGGAAATTTGGATTTCTGGATTTCTTGATTTTTGTATTTTTGGATATGTATCTGGGGTATCTTTTGATTTTCGAATATCTGCATTTCTGTATCTAGTCCACATTTATAATGACGTGGTGTACCATTGTTCAAAGAGGATTGAACTTTACGAGAAGATGGTGTCAATCGATGGGACTCAATGTCAACCCCACTAAGACAACCCCCTAGTAGCATTTTACCAGGAAAAGAAAATCCATCTGTAGAACCATTAAAACTGATGGCAAAATATAGGACTGTGAGAGCGCGAAGTTAAATATCTAGGCCTCACCCTAGACAACAAACTTCTATTGAACAAGAAACATGAGCTTGAGGTAACCAAACAGGCCAAAAGAGCTCTGATGGTGTGCAGCAAACTTTGCAGGGAAAAATTGGGATGCAACCCAAAAATACTGCTTTGGATGTATACAGTCGATTAGTGAGACCGATCATCACCTATGCCACAGTAGCATGGAGCAAAGAACTAATCTGGACACCGCGAGAATTTAACTTAACCTCTCGAAAGTGCAAAGATTAGCATGTGTATGCATAACGGGGGCTATGAGAACCTGTCCAACAGCAGCTATTGAAGTAGTATTGGACTTGCCCCCCTCCTCCTTGTAGTGGAGGGGGTGGCGAAAAGAACCGCACTAAAGAATGGTCAAGGAAGGATGATTAGGCATAGGCCTCAATCTCCTGACGGTGATCAAAACCTGGATATGCACCGTGGATGACATGTTAAAGAAATTAGCTTGTGAAGGAATTCACCACAAAGCTAAGTAAGCAGGAAGCCGAGTGGGATCATAAACAACCATCTTGAATTTTAATAGAAATGCCATCCAAATGGTACACTGATGGCTCCAAAACGGTTAGAAGGAACTGGAATAGGAATATACGTGGCCTAGAACTACATATTTCGAAAGCTTGGGAAAATACCCAAGTATATTTCAGGCGGAAATACACGCTATTGGAAGATGTGTTCAGTTCAATATGGATAGGAACTATGCGAAACAGGAGATTATCATCATGTCTGATAGTCAAGCAGCCATCAAGGCGCTGAGCTCATATGAAATCAGCTCCAAGATGGTCTGGGATGCCTAGGGAACTAAATGAGCTAGGCAAATAAGAATAAAGTAACCCTCTGTGGGTTCCGGGTCACACAGGAGTGGAAGGAAACGAAATAACGGATAACTTCGCGAAAAAGGGGCTGGAATGCCTTTCGTAGGGGCCTGACCTTTTGACGAGGTTAAGTAGCTAGTACAATACTGAAGAAACTAAAAATAGAAATGGAGCAGAGAAAATCCAGTTACTGGGAAAATCTCCAGGGATGACGCTAGAGTAAAATTCTTCTGGAAACTTATAACAGAAGAGGTTTACAGAATGCATCAACCTGAGTAAGACAATGTTCGCATATTACAGGAATACTTTCAGGCCATTGTAGACTGAAAGGACACCTGAGTAAGCTTGGAATTGGGAAAAGAATCTGAATGCAGATTTTGTAGGGAACAGGATGAAACACCCATCCACCTCCTCTCAAACTGCGTAGCACTGTGCAACCCGAGGGCATTGTACCTGGGAGCATGTGAAATCGAAGAGGGAGACTTACCTAGACTGGGGCCCTCTGACATCCTACACTTTTTAAAAAGGAATAGGATTGGAAGGCCAGCTGTAAAGCAGCAAGAATGGGGGACACAATAGATCTTTAGGTCGCAGTGTAACACCACCCTTCATCTACATACATACATACATACATACCATTTGTTGTTACGATCACTATTTTGCATATTTTTAGGTTATAGATTACAGCACTATGCCAATACTCGGCATTCGCCGAGTAACTTTGAAGCATAAAATTAGCATTACATGCATAATGTTACGTTAGCCACATAAATTTTAGAATTTTTGTTAAAACTCCAATCTCGTCTTTCTTTTTTTTTAAATACCGAGACTTTAACAAAAAGTAATTGCTTATTTCAGCGATGTATGTTGCATTTATTTCACCATTTAATAGTTTTATCAATTCAGTTTAAAACTGTAAAACTGATTGAAATAACATTTTAATTTCTCTCCGTGCAAAATCTTTAAATATGAAATAAAAAGGATATTTTAATATTTGGACTGTTTGTACAAATTGAATTAAGAAATCTGCTGAAAAATATTTACATTAAAAAAACACTTAAAGAATGTATCAAATGTAAACGCTCTAAACGAAATAATCAATTAACGTCATAATATAAGCGCTTTCAAGAGAACTATAGGCCTCTTAAGAGTCAATTGTGTCTTAGAATTAACTATATAGGAAAACAAACTTCAAGAAAGTAAATAATTCCGGCGAACGAAATAAAAGAAAGTCATATTTAAAGCGACCTACTTTAACTGAACGATTCATGGGACTATGCGCCCGTCTCTCTCTTACTAAATACAAATTTCAGAGTATTCATCTCAAGTTCTGCCGCTTATAGATTCCGAAGCAAGCAATCTTCTACTGTTACTGCCGTTCTATTATTGCGATATCCACGTATATAAACAGGGTCTATTGGAATATTTGTATCGGTATTATTAATATAATCATAATATTTAAAATCGTAAAATTAAATTGCTCGTCGAAATATATAAACAATCCTTTTGCGATCTCCCACGACTGGGCTATTATAATAACAATAGTCGTTATAACTTTGAATTACATATAATAAAAATAATAATAAAACTAAATGTTAACTGCATGAACGCGTGACGGCATAATTAATAAAGCAGTTGCCGCTGCGTAACATATATATAAAAGCAGTCGTCATTCTACAATATCAAAGAGAGAGCTCTGCGTTTCTGTCTTATATTCTTGCGGTATTATACTTCTCTACCTCGTTGCTGAGTTCTTCAAACGCTTTTTCTTCCGCGAGTTTCCTGTTCCTTAACGACACTGACGGAGGCCCGTTGCAATTTTAATAATAATAATCGTAATAATAATAATACAGGGGAGTAAAATAAATATTGTGAAAGTTTCCTTTCCATTCCCGAGTACGCTGGCTTTTGAACGCTGTTGAGCGGTCTTGGATTCGAACAATACGCTTATTTGCATTTGTTCTTGTCTAAGCTAGCGGCGATAGGTAGGCAAATTCAAGTACTGAACCGGGAATTATTGAGAGAAGCGTTGTTCGAGGAATTTCAAATTTTGAGGCTATCATCTTTTAGTGACTTTTATTAGATGGTGCAAGCAATTTTAGGTTTAATTACAGTCGTGTGTTTACTAAAAAGATTTTTAATTCAAATTCAAATTTTGTGAAAATGCTTTTTTAGGAAAACACCCTCAAAAAAAAAAGAATTATCCCAAAAATGGGAAGCAACTTTTCTACCTCCCATTAAGTATGGGCTAATCTTAAACGTGCAATCAAA